>CAAKHF010015927.1:5581-16117 GCA_901007745.1 Hippocampus kuda
GTGTAGACCACCCACTCCCCACACCCATTCTATTCTTGAAGCAGTGCAAGAAAAAAGCACACACACACACACACACACACACACACACACACACACACACACACACACACCTGAAACTGACACTGCATGGATTCTTGTCAATCCCATGATGGTGATCTTAGCACAAACAACTTTCAGAAGTTCTTAGTGCTCGTGGTTACTTGTTTTTAACCTTTTATAAAACCATCCTCCCTGAAACAAACCGTAACTATTGCTGAATTTTAGTTTTATATTGAGATCTGCATTACCTTCGATTGAACAAGGCATTTTCAAACCCGACGGGTCCCTGAATGCAGCGCGTCTCACAAGTTCTCCAGCCAAACCTCGGGTAAAACGTTTTATTTAAAAAAAAACAAAAAAAAAACAAACAAACAAGCAAACAAACATCAGGTCATTGCAAGTAAAGGCGCTATTTAAACTGACGGAAGCAGCGTGAGGGGAACATATTTTGAATTTTTGTTTCCAATAAAATCGAAGAGGGAGAAAACTCACCTTTCTGAAGTACTTGTCGTCTCCTCGACTTTCCTTGAGACCGTTTGGTAAAAGCGTGTCCGCCATGTTGGAAAAAAACGCCAATCAGTGTGACAGAATGTGTGAGTTAAGAGTAGTCCGGCGGCGTTTTGTCAACAGGTGAGTCTCTGCTCACCTCCTACCTAACAAGTGCTGTGAGAAAGTCGCTTCTCAAAAACACACAAACCTCTCACGATGTAAGCCCCGCCTACGGGTGACGACAGAGCCAACGGCACTTTTCTTACCCATTGTATGAATCTAAAACTTTTTTCAGCAAAGAATCGTTGCAATAATTATGATAACAATAACAATAGTAATAGTAATAATAATATTAATAAAACCTTTCTTACCCATTTTTCGCCTTCTGGCAGGCAACTGTCGCGACAGTAATGCGCATGCGCAACATTCACGCTTTCCGTTGCTTTCTTTCATTTACAACCAAAGGCTACTGCCGGTTTCTTTCCATCTCGTCAGCATGTGTCAAAACTTCTTCTCTTTCAGTCTGAAAGAGAGAGCACCAATCATGGAGCCGTCTCTTGCTTCAGTCGGAGCTCATACTGAATCGGTCAATGAGTCCGATAAAGTTCTCACAGTGAACCTCCACTTTGTGAACGTGTCAATGGAAAAATCCAACTGCTCCTTGTGCTTGGGTGGGAGTAGGGCACAAGGATTCATTATTTCAGCCTTGACATTTTCCTCGGGTAAATAGGCTTTTACTTGTACAGGTGTACAGTATCGCACTTTTCTACGCAGCATGAGGAGCAAGTGAAGGTTCAGTATCATGCTCAATGGCACTTCGACATGGTCACAAAGGGTGAGGATTTAACCCTCAACTTTGGAGCTGGGAGACGACCACTCTACTCCTGAGCCATGCCGCTCGAGGTGAATAAATAAATGCGTGAGTAAACTCAGTGCAGTGCGATACAACGCCATTATCATTAAAGGCTCTGATATAGGCTCTTACTTTTAATACAGTATTCTTACATTTTAGTTGCAAGCACGCGTGTGGGTGTTTTTCTTTTCTACACGTAACCCCAAAAAAATTGCAGTAACATGTTGTCTTATTTTAACCAGCATGATGACACGAGCATCCATTTCCTTCTTTATTTCTTTGTGCAAGAACAGGAAAAAGAGTGGAAACGCATTTATTTCCAAGGTCAGTCAGCATCTGCCTGATTTTTCACTTTTCACTGGAACGCAAGAAGTATTTTTTTTCCGACCAAAATAAAAGCAAATTGTGCACTGAACCAGATTGGCCACTAGAGAGAGGTAGACATTCACGGTTCAAACAAACAGGATTGCTTCCATTTCGGAAACACAATCTTGGCAAAAGTGACGATGCAATTTTGAACAGCGTGAAGTCAGAAGCACCCATCCTGTCGAGAAATATTTATTTTTAATTTGTATATTTTTTAAAAAATTGTTATGTTCACACCTTCCAAATAAATTAAGAATGACGTATGAGTCAAGTGAAGTACAACTTTATTGTCAAATGTGCAGTATATGCAACATGCGGCACAGATTAAATGTCTTCCCTCTCAAACAGACAACATGAGCAGCACATAGTCTGATGATTCAAGATTGTAACAATTTCATCTTGGTTTTATTCATTATAGATTTGATTATTATCTCATCAATAATATTTCTTCACTTTAATTTGCTTCCAACTTGCAACAGATTTTATGACCTCTATGTATAACCGGTTTAAATTTGCATGATTGACATGTCTTCTTTGACGTTTACCACACCTGTCACAATGCAAACTGACTCGGCTACAAGCACACCTGAGGCCATATACAGTACTGTATACAACGGTATCCTTGGAGACTTGAAAGGGACTGTATCATGCAAAATGATTTTTTACTTTTAGCTTTTGGCTATGTTCAAACGCCAATTTCTCACCCAAAACACTTTCAAAAGTGTTTTTCCTCCATTCATCCAACTCAAAAGCATTTGTCCTCTGAAGAAAAAAAACGATTGGGTCGTCAATCTCATACGTATAAAATTGAGGAGACACCCCCGTACCGCACGGAAGGATACACGCCCATTTTCTGAGCAGCCAGCGGGACGCTTGACAAGCGTATCCGGGAAAAGAGGCGCGATGAGCGGCCACCTCAGCGGCGCCAGTCTCCCTGGATGGAGCTTCGCTGTTATGTCATTTGTCTAGGTCCACTTCAGTGCGCTTGTCCCGCGCATGCATGTCTGATGAGGGCGCGCCTCCCATGCGACTTAATTACTATTTACTGATTCGTGGGCGTTGCGTAAAGCAGCCACATAATTTCATATGAATTCGTTCGCTCGACCTTGGCGGCAGCCGGTTTAGGGTGACGTCATAAAAGAGGCGCGGCAGTCACGTGGGGAAAGGCGGGGTTTGTTGAGGCGTCTTACTTCCGGATTATAAAATAGCAACCAAAATAACTCAAACTGTATTTCATAAGAAATTAGGTCGCCATTGTGCCATAAGTAATTATGCCTATAGCCAACCGTGCAAGTCTTAAATGAGCATATTAGAGATCCTTTTCTATGACATAATTCACTGGGCTTTGTTGCAATTAAGTTTTTCATCCTTCCAGACAATCAATTCATTCGTCTACCTCATAATATCATATATGTGAACATGTGCAGACATAATTGCATGTCTAGAAAACCCTCATTGGTGCTTTTAATATGAAGCATGAGTCTAAGGGGTTTGGCGCAATTTTGTTTTTGACTTGACTGTTGAATTTCCTATGAGGAAATGTTGTCAAAATAAGGACATATCAATAGAAAGCCATCAGCCAGGCTTTTCATATGTCTTGCAAGTCAGAAGGGTTTGTGGCAATATTACTCTTTACTCAATCACTGGTGAATTTGGGAGTTAAAAACATTTTGTGGGTGAATGCTTCATCCATGTGAGCACAAGTCACATTAATGCCTCTCTCAAGGGCTTCAATGACGCCTATGAGTCAGTTGAAATTGCTGACCTTGTTACTGCTAAATTTAGGACAGTTTTTGGACATTCTCCAGCAAAAAAATAAAATAAAATCTCTCATCGTGTATTTATTTGGGCACATATTAATACTGTACTGTAGTTCCAGAACTACAAAGCCCTCATTGAGGACTTGAAAATGATGTATGAGTCAATATGGTTTGTTAGAATTAAATTTTTGACTTGGTTACAAGTTGTACTTTTGTCATGTGCTCCCTTACACTTGATTTTTTGCTTGATCTTGTCCACTAAATTATGTAGTGTTCATAGTGTTAATGAGCTCACCATCGTTTGTTTTTTGCTTTGCCGCATACAATCTAACCAAACCTAGCAGTACATCTCAATGAAACAAAGTAAGTTAACATAGCCTAAACTTGTAAAATAGTTGGAATCATTCAGTCCGAAATTTTTTTTTGCCTAACTCCAAAATCAGTAGTCATCGCAAAAATGAATTGGACAAAAAAAAAAAACAACAAAACAATTGAGTTACAGTTGTTATGAGTACAATGCATTTTGGGGAACAATTTCATTCATGTAATTCAAATTTGTTCTACAAACTCATTTTCTTTGAATTTTCATTTTTATTTCTCATAAATCCTGTTTGTGAGAGATTGAAGGCCACGCTAATTTTAACAGCTGGTGTCTTTCGTTTTTATTTTTGTGTGACTTTAACAATGAATATCTGAGTTATTTGTCAGGAAATCAAATGTTTCTTTATTCTTACCCTGGAGAACCCACAGGGTCTAATTTGGCCCCTATAAATTCTACTACTCAAATGCTACCCTTAAATCCCAAAGGGTCAAATTTGATCCTAATCCTAAATTAGGATTAAAGCATTGACTATTTGAAAAAACATATATTTTGGTGTTCAGTGAACATGTAGCAGTCATTTGATGTATAATTCATCATTTTCCAAAGAAGAAAAGGGTTCTTGGGTTCTCCAGGGTTAAGTTGTCTGAGTCACTACATTTCAGTGAATCATTGCAATTGTTTTCCTGAAACAAAACATTTGAGTTGAAATAACTCAATGGGAATACTTAATGTGGCTGTGGTGTATTTTCTAATATTGCATTGGATTGGATACAACTTTATTGTCAAATGTGCTGTATATGTTCTGCGATAACATGAATTATTGTAGCACTTGTGGTGTTGTGAGCGCCGTGAGCGGAGGCTGCTTTTGCCTTTTCCGCTCATTTGTCTTTGCACAATAGCAGCACAGAGACTGCTGTGAGTGCATCGCCTCTCCAAGCACAAGTGGGGGGCACAGGGCAGGCAAAAAAAAAAAAAAAACACCGAAAATCCCCCCCAAAAACGGTGTTAGACCCTCCGAAAATCCCCCCCAAAAACGGTGTTAGACCCTCCGACAGGAAGTGCAGCGGCGGAGGCGGCGTTGCCATGCCGCCCCCGCTCACGGCCCACAAGAACTCCGGCTCCCCGTGTGGTAACAAACCACAACAAATCCAGGGAGGCGGCACAGTGAGAATGCTTCGAGAGGCGGATGAAAGGATGACGGAGAGTCAGGAACGATGGTCTGCTCTCTCTCGCCTCCTCTGAAGAATTTCTCCAGATTTGTGTGAATGAGGCGGATGCTAACTCATACAACAAAGTAAAATGAAGTAAAACTAGTCACACTTTGAAGATGCTGTAGCGGAGAGGATTTGAAGTGAAAAACAAAAAAAGCCTCAGAAAACATGCGCACAGGAGCCTATTACATTTTTAATTACAACTACACATGCTTACAGGTACACGGTCAAGAGATTGAGGAGAAACATGACAACTGCATGCACAAAAACAAATGCAGTCAAATTAACCATTTTCACTGCAGGGGAAAAACATGCACTACTCTTGATCGTTTCTTTTTAGGAAAGTGCAACATCACTACCATGTCTCCTTTCTCTCAAAGTTAAATATCAATTATATGCCTCATTTTTAGTGAACTGCCCCATCAACAGCTTGTCTTCTATTTAGAAAAGTGAAGTGTCAATGACGTCTTCTGTCTGAAGTGCAGCATCAATAATTTGTCGTCTTTTTGGGAAAGTGCAACATCAGTAGCTTGTCTATATTTTCGAAAGCGCAACATCGTTTCTCTTTTATGAAAGTGTATCATCAAAATTGTGTCTTCTTTTTAGGAAAATGCGACATCTACAGCATGTTTTCCTTGAATAACGGCAATATCAATCGCTTGTCCTCTTCTGAAATTGATACAGTATGCATAACATCAGTAACGTGTCTCCTTTTTAGCAAATAGCAACATTGATAAATTCCTCATCTTTTCATGAAAGTGTGACATCAAGTTTCTCTTCTTTTTGGCAAAGTGCAACATCAATACAGTAGTTTGTTTTCTTTTTACAAAAGTACAACAAATCGGTTGTCGTATTTTTGAAAAGTGGAAAATTGGTCATTCGAAACGGCGTGCGTCGTAGAACGACAAAAATGTGAGTACAGCTAGAAACACCGTATTGGCTTGTACACATACACGCACGCACTCACACACACCCACACATGCAAACACACGCACACACACACGCACGCACACACAAACACACACACACTCCCCGTTACTTTGTAAGTGAGAGTTGCATAACACAGACAAGCAGATTGTTTATTTAACACATCCAAGTGTTTGCTGACTTCATCAGTGCATATTTGTGTCAAATTAGAAAAGCTAATTCAGTCACATCGTTGGTACACAGCACAAGAAGCAAATATTGTTCATTCAAAAGCCGAATACCATGGATTCATCTCTGTTCATTTGACATTTGAAGGTTCAAGTTGGTACATCAGGACCCCCGGATCAGGGACGTCATCCCCGTGGCGGATGCAGGTGTTGAGACAACTCTACATTTCTGGGCGGTTTCATCATTATAAAGAGTAAAATAAAGGGGGGGGGGTTCAATTAGTCCTGCTCAAATAGTGTGACATGCTTCTTTTTTGTGCTTGAATAAAATGTAATTGCACATCCACTGCAGTAGATGGCAGTGGTGCTCTCCTTTATTTGTTTTATTTATTTCCAGGTAAAATGGTCGATATTTCTTTCTTTTTGAAATGTATTTTTCTTTAATGTTAACACGGATACAATGATACGCAGAGGTGTACAAACATTTTCTTCGGCAAATTATATTCTTTATAGTTGTGGTGAAGTTGTGCGGGGCGACATGAAATGTTTTCTTATTCCTTGGAGGGGAGTAACGTACAAAAATTGAGAAGCACTGTTTTTTTTTAATCAAAATTCAAATACTTTTACATAGAATGAAATGATGGAATGAAATGATTCCCTTAATTGCATGCACTCACATTCAATGATGACTCTCAATTCAGTGCCTGTTGCAGGTCTCAAACAGGTGGCATCTTCTCATTTGGAGTCTTCTGCGATATTATTTACTTACATGTTGTGAATGTAGAAGCTGCTGCTACATTTGGTGGCTTCGTCCTTCCTCCTCTTCTCCCTTGTGCCATCTCACTGTCACACTGAAGCCCAGTGTTCCCGTTGCCCCCGCCTTCCCCTGTTTATGTCAGGGGGAAGGGGAGTCTCCTTTCTGAGGAAGGTGACCCTGCAAGTTAATTGTGCGCTTGTTAGAATTTGCCTGATGCAACTTAGCCATTTAATTCCTTGAACTGTATTGTGTGTGTGTGTGTGTGTGTGTGTATGTGTGTGTGTGTGTGTGTGTGTGTGTGTGTGTGTGTGTGTGTGTGTGTGTGTGCGTGTGTGTGTGTGATGAAGTTACACAAACACAGCTTTTGGAAATGTTCCTCCACCTTCAAATCCTTGTGTCACCTTAGTTAAAACAACAGGAAGTGGTCGCTTTGTGCCCAGAATGCTGACACGGCACAAACTTGTTCCTTCTCTCGTCCCGCCATGTGACCTCCATTGACAAATTTTTGTCAACTGGGAGCTTTTTTATTTGCACATAGTATCACAGGCAGTGCAAAAGTGAATATATATATATATATTTTTGGGTGCAATAAAAGTGTGTTGGATAATGAATAATAGGCCAACAAAGTATGTGATGAATGTGGACTGATCTGGATTTCTGCTTAAATTGGTCATAAAATGAAATCTCATCTTCATTGAAGTCACAACAACAGGTAACCAAATAAGACACAAGCAATGATGATGTTTCTATATTTTGATAGTTTTATTGGACCCACCTTTTACACTTTCACAGTGCAGAGTGGAAAGAGTATGTGAACGCCCAGGCTAATGACATCTCCAAGAGCTAATGGGAGTCGGGAGTTGGCCAACCTCAATTCCAATCAGTGTGATGAGACTGCAGGTGAGTATAAAAAACAAACAAACATAAGTGTTGAGTTTGACAAAATGTGTTCACAGGAAGAATCTATGAACAGGACTCTACAGTAACGTTTGGAGTGGTAGCACTGGTGCAACCAGCTTTTTTAGTTGGTCACATTAACACAGAATAGGTTGCACCCTTTTTTGGGGCAGTACAGCATGACCGCGTTTGTTGTTGTATAGTCATTTCAATTGAGATACCATAGTTTTGTATGATGAAACGATTGAAGATATATTTGCAAAATATGTGACTGAAGCAAGTACTTTGTTTGCAACAAGCAGAGTGGTTGACAAAACAGGTCCATAATTTTGGATGGCTTAAAAAAAAATGACCAAAACAAAAGCAAGCAATACAATGGTAAAAACCTCTAAGACATCACTAGAACACAGTGAAATAATAGCTGACAGCTAAACAACTTCAAAATGTTATATTTGCATTAGTTGAACAAAAAAATTCAAAAATTACCAACTTTGCTTTCAATAACAATAACAAAGTCATTTTAAATACTTTTTTACATTTAATTCATCACTGATGAACACTCAAATGTTTACTGAATGTTTTAAAAAAAACATACACACAAATACAAGATGAGAACACTAGAAAGAAGCTATAGTAAGCCAAAATTAACATCCAGCAGCTCATACGAAGACAAACCGGACATTTCATTTCAGCTTGTTTCATCATACAGTAGTGCCACTCTATACTAGCACCAGTTAATATTTTTACATTCTCACTATGTCTTTAAGAGAGACCACAACCAAATGGTGGTGATTTCGGAGAGCGCTGGAATGGATTAATTGTTTAATTAAACCATTGGAATGTGAACTGTTGATTTGAAATTTGAATAAAGTGAGTTGTAAATGAATGAACTCATTTTACAGATACAACTGTAAAATTGGCTTCAGTTTGGTAAATCAATTTAGGGCCACCGTAGGTTCTGCCCACACACCACCTCAAAATTAACTTTGAAATGAATTGCATTCTTGTATTTTTACAGCCTATCACTATGGACTTTATTGTAATGTGAACATAAATTAATAATTCTGTAATTATTCAAAAAGCAATTATTCTGGATCCTGATTATAACACCTTTCGCCAAGTGGGGTTTTTGGGGAGCTAAATCAAGATCACGTGACGCAACGCGATCCACCTGAGGAAATTGGGCGCTGCGCATGCGCATGCCTCTCCCATCGCTACGCGTCCGTATATGTGTGCGTGTGTGTGTGTGTGTATCGTATTAATAAAGGCTGTGCCCCGCCGCAGGCTCGGGAGCGCTCCTCGCTACGACGCGCTTGGAAGTCGACACTCTCGGAGCCCCCGCTGGACGTGGAGCGGCACCAGAGACGATGGCGGACGAGGCGAAGAGGAAGAAGAAGGACAAAAATAAGGACGATAGGGTGACATTGAAGAAGGAAATCGGACTTTTGAGCGCGTGCGCCATCATCATCGGTGAGTTTCTGACACGACTTGCTCAATCAGTCCGTGTTCCAAACGTGAATAATACAAAGTTCCAGTTGCTTTTGCGGAGCACTCAAATCAGAGCTACGCACCAAAATCATATTTTACGCACAATCTGGCATTCAGTAGTGATGTCTGGCGGGATGCTGTTACGACTACTACACTTCTTTTTTTTCTGGGTGGAAACTATTGCATCAGTGGCTGCCGACGTGGCTTGCTTCTGTTGAACTGGAAAGACGCGTGCAGCACAACTGCATGGACTACTCCAGATGGTGGTTAAGTTCCTGGGGTTTTGAGTTCCACCGGCGGCATCTGCATTTGCAGATCACAGAGTGGATGCTTTAAGTGCAGGAAATGGCTGGCTTCCTCAAGGTTGCGTTATACTTCACGCGGATTGCATTACAGTGTGTGCCAGTACGTGCGCGCGCCCGCGCTTTTGTATGAGTGCGTCCAGACTTGACTGGCTCGCCGCAGTTATTTCGGTGAGCTCCTTTACTTTGATCCACGTGGAAGTGAAGCAGCGTATTCCGATCCAACATCAGCAAAGGGGCTTGTTTTGCAGACTCTGTAAACACAGATGCCATCATACAGCACGTGAATGAAACAGGAGTACGAAAGGGCCAATCCGGTAATGTGACTCTAGCGTGAGCGCACATTTTGGATAGACTTCATGGAAACACTGTCGACTTCATCTAATTCAGGGCTCATAATAAGGCCCTGGAGGGGAGGGGGGGGGGGGGGGGGGAACCCCAACATAACTTTATCAATCATACCAGTCAAGGTTTCAAGTCACATTTTAGCATGCTTGAGTCATTCAAGTGTAAAAATAAGTGAACACCGCCAACAGTAAAGTGTAAAACAACAAAACGCTCAGTCTCAACTTGAACTTTCATTTAAGTGTAAATGGAGCTTAACTGTTGTTAACATTGACAGTGTGATAAATTAAAAAAAATCTTAATTTTGACAAACATAAAAATAAGTTAACCTGTGATTGATACGAAAGTAAAGTACCAATGGTAAAATAGTATTAATCAATCAACCACTGCAAATAGAAAGGCATGAAAATAATGAAATGCTCCCTCTGACCTTGAACTGCTAGAACTGTAAAAATGTGCTCGCCACCACTATTTGTTAAGCATAAAAACAAATCAGCCTTAACCGTCATATACATATAGTAAGTGTAAAACACACACACACACACACACACACACACACACACACACAAAAATGTGTTGATGTTTTCTGTAGGACTGGAACAGATTAACAGCA
>CAAKHF010015927.1:16421-28351 GCA_901007745.1 Hippocampus kuda
CGTTTCTTTCCAATACTGACAATTAGATGTGAGTGAGGGCGCACACACGCACACACACACACACACACTTACACACTCACATATCAGGTCCAACATAAACGCTGGGGGTCTTCACCCGTGCTGCCTTGACTGCCCCTCGGGACAACTGACAACTGTAAATACATCGGCGAACCAGCGCGCTCACATGACTCCATTCCATGAGTTCCTTTTTAGCTGCAACATTAGCTGGTGGGAGTGGGGGGAGGCCTTCGGCGGGGGCCGCGGCGTCATGTTGGGGGAGCTGGAACAATGGTGTCAGTTTTCGTGAGCGAAGTTACACGCAACCACTGGCTCACGCGCTAGCTAGGCCTGTTCGCATCAGCATTGGGTTGCCGCTCGAGCAGCCCTGGCTATTTTTGATCGGGTGCAATAAAGAAGTCATGCTTGATTTTGGTTTAAAAGTCATAACACCTAAACCTTAAATGGGAAGCCAAAATAAAAACTTTCTTTGCAAAAATATGCTTTATGTACGCCCCCCCATGAGTCAAAACACAGTATTCTGATTAGTATTACATTTGTGGACGATGAATTAGAAGAATCCAAGAACGGAACACCCCTCCTATACAGTCTGTAAAAACTTGGATTGTATTTTCACGAGCGGTATGTTGCCCGGGTGGTGAGCATGTCTGACGCACAGTTGATTCTTGGCCCTCCACTCTGGGTTTTGCATATTTCCCCCCCGTGCTTGCATGGGTTTTCTTCAAATATTCTAGTTTCATCCCACATGCCAAAAACTTGGAGTATGTTTTCGTACAAACTGGCCGGAGCTTGAAAGTGGCTTTTGATCTTCACCCTTCAGGTCATGGGCAGAGAAACTGTGTGGACATCACAAGACTGAGTTAAAAAAAAAAAAAAAAATCAAATCAAAAACTAGGCTTGTGCTGTGTACTGTGAAACCACCCACTTAAAAAAAAAAAAATTGAACATGTGAATTTGCGAATGCCAAATCCCAAATAATGTGCGGGTTTCACTGTAGACTCAGGCATTTAAATGAAGCATATTCCGAAACCGGCCCGGTAGCCCAGTGGTTAGCACGTCGGTTTCACAGTGCAGAGGTACCGGCTTCCAGCTCCGGCCTCCCTGTGTGGAGTTTGCATGTTCTCCCCGGGCTTGCGTGGGTTTTCTCCGGGTGCTCCGGTTTCCTCCCACATTCCAAAAACATGCATTGCAGGCTGATTGAACACTCCAAATTGTCCCTAGGTGTGAGTGTGAGCGTGGATGGTTGTTCGTCTCTGTGTGCCCTGCGATTGGCTGGCGACCGATTCAGGGTGTCCCCCGCCTACTGCCCGGAGACAGTTGGGATAGGCTCCAGCACCCCCCGCGACCCTAATGAGGATGAAGCGGTTCGGAAGATGAATGAATGAATATTCCGAAACCAGAAATACAACTAAACCACCATTTCTCCCGAGGCGATTGTGGGGGTGGGTGCGGAGTGGGGTTGGGCTTATGCCTGGAGCTCCTCACTACTGGTTTGGTGACTTCACACATGTGATGAGCGCGCCAGGCAGGAGGTCGGCTCGCTAAAATTATGAAATGGCGAATGAGGCTGGTTTTTATGAGAAGGATGCCTGGGGGTGGAGGTATGAAGAGGTGTGGGGGGGGCTTTTGGGTGTTATCTTATGACATAACAAAGATAACACGGCTGTTACGCAACATCTCACACAGCCTCCACAAGTGAACGTGACAGCCATGAATGCTTCTCTCTGCTCACACCACATCATTAGCGGACCCTCGGAGATGCTGAGAACACAGCGGAAGTGCAGGGTGGTGGTGGCGGCGGCTGGGCGATTGGGGGGTGGGGGATAATGTATGATGATGAGGCGGCCATTGCGTGCCTCTACAGATGAGATGCTGTGAAAATTCCACATCCCCATGAAAGTGAAATTTACGAACGTCTCTTCATACGAATTTTCAAGTTACGAAACGTCTCAACAAGAAAATGTTGCCTCTTGTTATGAAAGAAATTTCAAGATACGAAAGGTGAAAATACAGTTTGGGCTGCTCCTCGCAGCTCCGAGTTTCCTCAACGCAACATACTTACAGCTGCTCTGCCATTGGCTATTTCCGAGCATCTTACTGGCATCCCATTGGCTAAAAGGGACTTCTACTGTATGTGACTATGCATGTAGATAGATAGATATGTGCCTATGCTGTCACGTTGTGAGGTGGTGGTGAACCACAAAAAGCAGGCAGGAGGGAGGAGCAGGGTGAACTTGACGAATTGTGTTTAATAAAACACAGAGAAAACTGAATCCAAAACAAAGTGCTAACAACCAAAACTAATCCAACGTAGCAAAACAAAACCGTGACTGTGGCAAAAAACTAACAGGAACAGATCCATGACAGAAACAAACATGACAGTTGCAAGCAAACAGCAACAATGACCCGACAATGAGTGCTCAGGCTGAGAGTCCTTTTAAAGCCATTAATTATCCAACAACCAACAGGTGTGCAGCTGCAGGGAAAAGCCCCACAGTGCCACCTGTTGGTCACAAACCGAAACCTGACATATGCAGCGTCCTCGTCATTCCCCCCTCGGGCCACAAGGCATTCCGATAGTTTTATGTAAATGTCAATCACCCAGAAAAAGTGTTCACCAGTCGGGCGATCGCTCACTATGCTGATGTTTGCCTTGGACATTTTCAATGGTTGTTGAAAGCCGACAAAAGCAAACGTCCTTGGATCAGTTCTTTACGAAACACCAGGCAAAAACCACTTCTGAGAGAGAACATGAACTAAAGAGGGCAAAAAACCGACGAGGACGCAGTCAAATGTTAAATGAGCATCATTTTTATTCAGTACTGTATTTTTTTTTTTTTTTTACATTATGCACAATAAACAAAATTATTGTGCAATGATCTAATTGTACATGTATTTGTTACATATTTTGATGCATTTTTATGCTTTAAAAAACATTTATTTCTGAATTTTGGGGGGTCTTGGAATGGAATCGGGCATTTATATGGAAAAGGCGTCTCTACTTTAGTAAAAATAGCACACGAAGCTCCCGACAGGGTGCCTTATCACGGACCCCAGAGGAACAAATACTGGTTACTGTTACCAAGGTAGCTTTTCCATTGAGAAAGCTGTAAGACGTCAAGGGAACAAAAGTAGCAGCTTGGAGTGTGCCGCCAAGGTGGCCAACCTGATAAAAGGTCACGACAAACATAGAACAATAAATGGAGGAAAGTCTCCAGTTATTCCGTACAATATCAGCAATACACTTAAAGGGGGTCGTTTTTCCATCATTGACTTCGCAACGGTTTGTGTCGACAGTGCCTGCCCACCCATCACGAGTAAAATCACAGAATCAATTCAATCTTTTGACTATTTCCGAAAATGTTATGCAACAGTGACTTGATCTGCAAGGCCTGGCAAAGATCCAAAACTCGTATTACGATGACTGCTGCTGCACCTGTTCAATCCCGTAGCTCCGCCCCCATCACCGTAACAGATAATGAATCGATTTTACACGATTTACCATGCATGGGAAACGATCGATCGCGTTCTGTATGAGCGCCCTCGCCGGCGTCACAAAAGCGGCATCCGCTAACCAAGTGCTAATTTGTTTGTCCCGCCCACCTAAACACTCGGCCCTGTTAGCCGTGATGCATCGACATCGCCGGCGCAATGTTTCCCACATTACGGTCAATGAAAGGGGCGTGAGAAAGTGTCACGGGTGGACGACTGGTGGGACGGGAAATAAAGCCTAAAAACTGTCCCATAGGGCGGAGCAAGTGACGTGATCTCGATTTCCGAGGCCTCAAGAAGGATGGGGAGGGAGTCAAAGAGAGGGGAGGTCATAAATCGAACCCCCTCCATTGGTTGTGCGTTAGAGTGAACTCCATTACTATGCTGAAAGCAAAACGTGGCTTTTCAACCACCATTGAGACCCAGGAACTCCCTCGACTGGCAAGGGATGCTTAATCCGGCCCATCGAGGATTTACTTCAGCAAGCCTCCTGTATTTAGCTGTACCGCCCACCCCAACATTAATCATTCAAAATGTCTTTTTTTTTTTAATATTAGGTTATCACATTAAATAATTGGTAAATTGATTTACCATAAATGATCAAAAGCATGAGCGAAATCATTTATTCTAAACGTTTTACATTTATTTTTAAAAAGTAATTGGTTCATCACAATTTTAATTATGATTAAAAAAAACATACCGTAAATAAGTTTGACGTGTATTTTCGAATGAAGTCATTGGTAAATGAATGAGCACTAATTCTAATGTGAAACAAGTGAAGTTTGAATGAATATTCAGAACTTTTGGCATGAAAGAAGCACAATACAATATACAATACATCTTTGTTTATATAGCGCTTTGGCAACAGCTGCAGCTGTCGTAAAGTGCTTTCCATAACAGTTAACACGAAATAACAAAATAAGTGGTTAAAATGAATGAAATATAAATCGAAAAATCTATGTTCCATTCCACATTATGTATGTATGTATATACAGTATGTATGTGTAATTTTATGTATCAGTCAATATCTTTGTTGTTGTTTGTGTTAGCATGTATCTCTCTCTTTCCTGTCCTCAGGCAATATTATTGGCTCGGGCATCTTCGTGTCCCCCAAAGGCGTCTTGGAGCATGCCGGCTCCGTGGGACTGTCGCTCATCGTGTGGGTGTGTGGAGGCGGGATCTGCGTGCTGGGTTCCATGTGCTACGCCGAGCTGGGCGTCGCCATCCCCAAGTCGGGAGGAGACTACTCCTACGTGACGGAGATCTTTGGCGGGCTCATCGGGTAGGATTATGAAACCAAAAATAAGCATCAGACTCACACTGTATGTCCCAAGTCGGTCTCAAATTTTGAAGCCAGTCTTAACCTATTGTGTAAGTTTTAAGTCCGCCCACTCCCCGTTAACTTGCCCTTCTTGATGCTGTTCCTTTGCAAAAAAAAAGATAAAATAAGATAATCCTTTATTTGTCCCACACTGGGGAAATTTACAAGTGGTTAAAACAAAACAAAGCAAAACTCTGAACTACTGGGTTAAAAATAACCCAATGATCTTTGTATTTGGTTTTGAAATTAACCCAATGTGGATTGAAAATAACCCCATTTTTTTTCTAATATTGAGCTGCAAATATGAACCCGACTATGTTTACAAACAACCCATATTGGGCTATTCTACAGCATACTCGTTAAAAATAACCCAATGTTTGTTGTTTTTAACCCAGTAGTTTGAAGGGTGTTTGATGCTTGCTGAACTGAGGTCGGTGTTTTTTTTTTTGTCGTCATCGTCATCGTTCTACCCATGGAATTTGTTTTGTTGTGTGCGCCTCAGCTTTCTGTTGCTCTGGAGCGCCGTGCTGATCATGTATCCGACCACGCTGGCCGTTATCGCCCTCACCTTTGCCAACTACGTGCTGCAGCCCGCCTTCCAGAACTGCCTGCCGCCATACGCCGCCACCAGGCTGCTGGCCACCACCTGCGTCTGTGAGTAGCCTGTACTAGTACCCGTTTCGGAGGATTTGTGTTCATGTTTCAAATATCCATTAGGGGGACAAGTGTATTTAGCGGCTCGCGTGTACTAACTGCCTGCCGGCTTCTATCGTCTGGTGCATGCTTCGACAATAAAGAGGAGGAGGTCCGACACACGTGTGTATTTTTCAGGAAGTATTTTCTTACTTAGTAGCTTTAATCCAATTTGTACAACATGATTGTTTTGATAACATTTTCTCATATTTCACAATATATTTGTTGAAATATTTTCCAAATAATATTTGGTTTTATTTTTGTGTTATTTCATAATATTTTAGCAGTTCTCGTCAGATATTTTCGTGTAAAGTCAAAAATATTTTCAAGAGGTGCAGTGATTAATCGATTAATCGACACCTCATCAATGATCAAATTAATTGATCATTATTTTGATTATTGATTCATAATTTCGAAACTTTGTTTAATTTAAAACTGTCCACGTTGGAATTTCATCCTTTCAACAACTTCTTTGTGTTTTTGTGTTACTGCTTTTAAAATAAAAGAATCAATATTTTTGGCGATTTTCTGACATGTTCCGAACCAAACCAGTAATTGAATCACAATGAATTTTGTGCACTTTCTGGACAGTCAGTTTGAAATAATGTCCTGTTTTTGAATCAAGGTATGGAAATTATTTCATTTTAATCGATTATTCAACAAAATAATCAACGGATTAATGATCAACAAAATAATCTTAGTTGCGCCCTTATATTTTTGTCATTAATAGTTTTTGTATTTTTCTTTTTTGGGGGTGGGGTCTGACATTGTTGTTCCTTTTTTTCTGTCAAACATTTTTGTCTTTTTGGACAATTTAGTCAAGCTTTTTTTAAAGCATTCTGTCCTGAGTTACGGGGCTCTCTCGGCTTGGTTGTAATGTCAAAGTGTTCCGCCGCCGTACGTGAAATTCGGCAGCTGAATTTGTGTCAACTTTGACCACAGGAATGCAGTGCATGCGAAGTCTTTCATGGAAACTGCTCACACAAGTCTACAGCGGCAACTTGAAAGAAAAAAAAAAAAGAAAAAAAAGAAAAAGGTCAAGAGTTCTTATTACTGCAGCGCTGGCTTTAATGGCGACATTCCATGGAAGGAATTCACCTTTAAGTGTAGCATTGGCATTAGGGCTGAACCATTCATTGTATTTGTGCAAATACCGTCGATACAATTTTCTTATACAGTATGGGCTTATAAGGTTGTCATGTGACCTGCAAAAGTGTGCTTCAATAAATCACTCGAACATGATTGGAGTACTGTCAGGGTTCAGTCCACGTGCAAAGGAAAGTACAGTCAACCCCGTTATTCGAGAGAATCCCCCCCCCCCCCTCCATAAATGTTAGTATTCTGCCGTTGAGCTTTCCGTTGTCACTGGAACACAGATTTACCTGCACTGTCGCTTTCCTGGACGCCTCCTGTCAGAGCCAAGACGGACGCTTGGCATGTTGGGTGTTCGAGGGGGAAGGGGGACACTCGAGCATGACTGCAGAGGAGAAACAAGGGGCAGCGAGGGAATTTGGCTCCACAGAAAAGCTGCAGCCAAACATTCACAAGCGGAAACAGTTTGAGTGGTGGGAGGAAAAGTTTTGCCCAGTGATGGATGCTCTTGAACGCCCCGATGTGAGAAAGTGTCTTTAAAGGGCTATAAAATCAAAATGCTTACACACTTTTCTTGTAGTGTGATAATGACTAGTTGCAACCATCCGGCCACTGACAAAACTACACTAACATAACTTTGGTGTTTGTATTATTTATCATATCGGGGAAAAAAAGTGTTCTTGTGTTGCAGTGTTCTTGACCTGGGTGAACTGCTCTAGTGTGCGCTGGGCCACCCGGATCCAGGATGTGTTCACGGTGGGCAAACTGCTGGCTCTAGGCCTCATCATCATTGTGGGACTGGTTCAAATCGGCCGAGGTAACCGCACCAAATTTTAAAGCCTTGTTTCCACCATGTTCGCCACACTTTGGTTCGCTACCTTTTTCAGCCATCACTGTGTCCCATTGACGCGAAATCCCGCATACATGTCCATCGTGATGGAATGTGTTGTTTCCAGGCTACTACGACGCTCTGGTGCCCAGTGCGGCCTTCGAGTTCAGTCAGGAACCGTCTGTCGGTCAGATCGCACTGGCTTTTCTGCAAGCGTCCTTCGCTTACAGTGGCTGGAACTTCCTCAACTATGTCACCGAGGAGGTGGTCGAGCCACGCAAGTAAGTCTTTTTTTTTTTTAGCCTTTCATCCCTGCTCACAACATTGCAAAACTGGACATAAAAACAAAACAAACAAAAAAAACATCAACAATCTCGAAACATGAGGATGGTTGTGTATGCATTACATGTCGATGTCACTCCCAAAGACATGAACTATGCCCCATACAAGATGGTGCATTTTATGACTTCTTCATCCATAAATAGATGGAGGCAGCCAACGAAGATGCGCGTTGCGACAGAAATAGGACGCGGACACATATTGAAAGGGGAGGGTCATGCTCAGTAGAGTGGCGACAAGCGGGCCGCTCGAATATTTAAAATATAAAGATATATCACTCACTCCTAATAAAAATAGTGTACTACAAAACCGTATTAAGAAAAACAGTAACATCTACATCCATGGAATTACGGTATGTCTCTTAAGATGAACTCACTCATGTCCAGAAGTCAGATTTTTTTAAAAAGAAAATGCTCAAAGCAAGCAAAATATTCTTACACAAACACTGCCTAGCGTAAAGCGATATCTTGGCAGACGCACAACAAGTATGTTTTGCCTTGAATTGAGAGATTGAATCTGATTGAAACTGCTACCGTCATCTGCACGTGTGCCTTCATTTCGGTGAATTAGGAACCTACCCCGGGCTATCTACATCTCCATCCCCTTGGTGACGCTGGTGTACACCATGACCAACATCGCCTACTTCACCTCCATGAGCCCAGAGGAGCTGCTGGCGTCCAATGCCGTGGCGGTGGTAAGCATTTATAGCGAACAGTCACATGAGTTGGCTTTGCGCTAATGGGAAGCACAAGCGTGGCAGTCAAGGGAGTTGCGCACGCTCATTTTCCAGTTGCTGACTAGGAGAAGCTCTCAGTTTCATTCAACGCAAAAGACAAACCTAACTGAACTCGTGAGCAGTGGTGAACAGGCCGCCGCAACCTCTTTTAAGTGGCGTATGCCCGAATCAATCCTCTATATTCGACTGTATGTCATGCTGTACCCGCGTTAGACGGTGAAAGAAAAAAAAAAAGAAGTGCCATTTAGCAGAGCTGGACAATTACTTGACATTTAATATTTAATTGCGGGCATGCATGAGGCTATGTTAATAGTTTTGAATAGTCGAGTTTGAAGCCAATGAATGATCACTTTATGAATCGTGATTTCAATCTCATAATTTCCATAATAGTGGAGGCCTACCCTTTATTGTCGTCAGGCTCTGTTGGATACATGTACGAACCCAAAGCAAAATAACTGACAACCTTTTGAATTACAAGTATGGGTCCTTGACAGTTTTTCATGCATTTTATCATGATAGACTTGTCCATCTAATCTCCCGTTGACCATAAAACTAGTGTTGGGGCAAGATTTTTTTTTTTTCACTTCTGGAAAATTGTCAAAATATTTCATCACCACAAGCCGGTGACATGAGAAGCTGTAGGCAAGAAAAAAAAAAGCTTCTAAAATTAGCATTGCGAATCTATCGTGATATCTGCTTCCAAATGGGGCTCACTGGGGGAATTCCCTTGTTAGAATGAATACAGTACACTTCACGAACAATGCCCAACTTCCTTTTGAATTACCAGCGTGCGCCCTTGAGATGTTGTCGACCCAATTTCCTGTTACTGTAAAAGATGAAACGGGTGTCATGGTATCATTTTGTCTCGGCAATAAACATAGGCCAATCCATTTGCATTGCCGTCTCTGTCTTCTTTCTTGTAACACACATTCCTTGGCCGCAAGACCGAGATCCATGTGACTGTCTTGATGCACCGCGTGTGGACCACAGTTTTTGCTAAATCACTGTCCTTGAACTTTGGGTTAATTGCGATCCTCCATGCACGCCATTTTGAACATCAAGAGAGTGCAGTGTGTCTTGCTCCACTTAGACATGCTCGAGTCCTTTGGTCAACTCAGCTAAATGTGAGACATTTCATATTTGGACGACCTTCGTTTCATTTTGTGACAGGTCATGTACTCAAAATTAAGTGTGTGATTGATGTTGCTATCGTGTCACGTTGCAGACGTTTGGTGAAAAGCTGCTGGGCATGTTCTCTTGGGTGATGCCCATTTCCGTGGCCCTGTCCACTTTTGGGGGTATCAACGGCTATCTCTTTACTTCCTCCAGGTAAAACGCACACACAAACACACTGGCAAGGCACCACCACATAAAAAACACTTAACATGCTATACTGAATATATGTGGCATGTGTATGTAATGGCGAAACGAGCAGTGTTTGGCCTTGGTGGAAGTCAACTGTATTTGCGTCAATCTGTGCGTGTGTGGATATAAAATCTGTATGTGTGTGTGTGTGTGTGTGTGTGTGTGGGGGTGTGTGTGTGTGTGTGTGTGTGTGTGTAGGTTATGTTTCTCGGGGGCCAGGGAGGGTCACCTACCTTACTTGCTGGCCATGATCCACCTTAAGAACTGCACCCCCATTCCAGCCCTGCTGGTCTGCGTGAGTAACTTGCACTTCCTGCCACAATAAAATACAGGATGCATCATTAGGCACACACGCACGTAAATACGCATCATCTCGCCCGGTGTCCCGCAGTGCTTCGCCACCATCGTCATCCTGTGCATCGGTGAGACGCACAATCTGATCAATTACGTGTCCTTCATCAATTATCTGTCGTACGGCGTCACCATCGCTGGCCTGCTCTACCTCCGCAAGAAGAGTCCAAACCTGGTGCGACCAATCAAGGTACTACGACCCCTGAAAATTCACTCAAGCCACTGCAAAGGTAGAAAACACAAGTTTCACCTATAAACAGAAAGCCGACTGGGTATTGTCTATCATAATACAATATAAGAAAAAAAAACCTCACCACTTTCTAAATTGAAAAGAAAGTTACCCATGTAACATAGGTGAAGGATGATGTGAACGTGGGAAATGGAACGTGTCCGTGATGTGACACGCATGCGCACAAAGCACAACATTGAGTGACATGTACAAAAAAAAAGTGACACAGTGTTTACGGAAGTAAATATGGTCCCCGTGTAGGGGCTCATCTTATCCCCCCCATATCGAGAGAGTAATGAGGTGGGAGGAGGTAGAAATATTTTGGGGAAAAGAGGTGACCCTCCCTGAGCTCCTCATTTCATGGAGACATTGACTAAAGATGATGTCTGGATGTAGAGAGTCGGATGTGAAAAAAATTGGAATGTACTGGTAACATTAAATTAAAAAAAAAATCAGATACACTTAATGGAAAAAAATTAATTGAAATCGGAACTGAGCTCTACTGTGAAAATAGCCTTTATACGCAAACTCACACCACATCCCTCCCTATCACGTAAAGAAACAAGTATGTACAGCACACTAACACTACGAACCAAATTTTCTGTACATTTTATCCTAGCAATTATTTTTTTTGTGTTTGTGTGTGTTTGAATACATTTACCATGTGTTTAAATGAAAAAGTGTTTTCATACGTTTAAATGTGTTAGAAGTATGTGTGAGGGGTAAAACTATTTTGTAAATCTTTTTATATGGTCTCGAATAGGACTGAAATCCGTCCCTTGCGATATGGTTCACTGGACGATGGTCTTTATCATTCAAAAGCTAAAGAAAAAGCTGTTTGTTGGTTTTTTTGTCTGTGGTTTGCAGGTGAACCTGCTGATCCCCATCGCTTACATGCTGTTCTGGGTGGTGTTGCTGTGCTTCAGCCTGTACTCTGAGCCAGTGGTGTGCGGCCTGGGCATGGTCATCATGCTCACCGGCGTGCCTGTCTACTTTGTGGGCGTCTGGTGGAAGAACAAACCCAAGTGGATTTACAAATTCACAGGTGACTGCTTGCCTGCCACGTCAAGTCCATACCTGTGTGTGTGTGCTTCATTTTGTTCATCTCCCCGCAGAGAAACTGACCTATATGGGCCAGAAGGTGTGTTACGTGATGTTCCCTCAGGAGGACCCCGAAGCCGAAGCTCTCACGTCGTCCAAAAACACAGACTGAGCCTTTGTCGCCACCTAATGGGCGAATTCACAAATACATTCTTGTTGAAATGTGACTTCAAGCACACACACACACACACACACACACACACACACACACACACACACACACACACACACACACACACACACACACACACACACACACACACACACACACAGAGTAAAATGAGTGGAAAAGACAGAGTGAATATTAACAAGGCGAAAGCCCCTCTCTTAAGCAAAGCAGTTTTAACTTGACCTTGACGACCGC
>CAAKHF010015931.1:15041-30377 GCA_901007745.1 Hippocampus kuda
GTACTACTATGTGCGCTGGTGGCGTGAGTCATACCCGCCGTTCCGGCCAGTTGAACTCCTCAAAAACATCCTGGAAGTCCTCCATAGCGCCGTCTGTAATCAGCATGATGGCCTGGTTGCACAGACTGCCCTGACCCACCGCCGCAGCCTGACGACACGGGCGCCATACGCGTTTTCCTGCTCAAATTCATGCACTTCAACAACCGCCGTCTGTCACCAATGTGCGCCAAACCTCGTTGAGGATCTTGAACGACTCTTTCATCGCTTTCTTCACTTTGCCTTCTCCTTTGACGTGCAGCCCGTCGATCAGGAGCTTGAAGTGCTGCGCGGCAGACACCAAACGTCAGCTTTGCATTGTGGGTCGTGAAAAAAATTGGAGGTGAAACAGAAAGCGTGTTTGTGTGTGACGGTGGTGGGGGGGGGAAAAGGGCACGGGAGGGATTAGCGCGGCTCCCTGGCACACTGACTAATTACAACATGGCCACTACAACACTACTACAGATAATCTGGATTAAATACACTGTACAACCCAAAATACAGGAGATTTGCAAACAACATTTTTTTGGGGGGGGGGTGACTGAAAATTCCAACACATCTATACAATCGTATATAAACTCCAGAAAATGTGCGTGAGCTGCCATTTAAGTATGTCGAGCAACATCTGGAAGCCCCTTTTTTTTTTCATGGCATTCGGCCAATCACGCGTTGGCCTGGCCGGTCATGTGACGCGCTTCAAATTGTCAGCAGCCCCTCGACCTCACCTGATCTCTTATGTTGTTTATACTTGGCACTAGAAAGTAGGGCACGCACGCACACACACACACACACACACACACGTATGGTCGGGCTTTGTGGAATAATAAGAAGAGAGCAGATGAGCGGAACAACAATGCGATGAGCTGTAGCGGCGAAGTCCGAGTATCAAAAAAAAAAAAAAGGATCATGCCAGACAGGAAGTTGTCACAAACAACAGCTTGGTAAATCGAGCGATGAGCCGTGTGCGCGCTTTTCCTCCTTACCTCTCTGTTATCCAGATCGGCTTGGACCAGAATTCCCTTGAAGCACGGTTCCAAGTATCGAACGTAGTCGCTGTACTAAAGAGGAAGCAAAAAAAAAAAAACAATGGCAGTTAATATTGTCGGAACTTCATTGAATTAAAATAATAATATCGGAGACGCCGCCTTACAGCGATGATGTTGACAAAGTCGTTCTCTCCCAGCGTGTCCAGGATTGTGTTGATGGTGTGCTTGGCGATGGTGAGCCGGAGCCCCTTCATGCTCCCGCTCACGTCCACCACAATGACGACGTCTTTCGGGGAGGTGGCCGCTTGGATATACCTGAAGGAGGAATCCATTCGAAAAATGCCAGAACGGAAACGCAGACTCATCCAGTTTAATTACGAACTCGTGGACGTGAATGAGATTCCTCCTCCCCTTCGCCGGGGCAGCTGCTGCCACAGGCAACTTTCCAGACCCCTTAATCTGTTTGTTTGACTTCGCATTTCCTGGAGGTTGTGTCCGAGGGACCAGACGGCGTTCCTGGAACTGATTTGATTTTCTCTTACGGGTCACGGACTGCGGGGGTCAATCAGATTTGAACTATGGGGGCCACTGTACGCGATTTGCTGTTGCTTTGTGTCGTCGCGCTTGTATTTTCTGACGAATGTCAACAATGTGGTCGTCTGCCAGCAAGACTAAAAACTTGAACTCGAGCCTCACCAGTTCCTGTTCCTGCAATCGAACGTGACGACCCCGTTCTCGTCCGGGGTCCACTGGATCCCTGGGGATCGGAAAAGAGAGCAAAGCCATCAGCAAACTTGCCGTTTGGTCAGACAACGTGCGTCGGACAGATTGATCGGCGAAAATGAGGGAGGGATGGATGAGGAGGCACATTCCGTACATGCTAATTACATGCTAATTACATTCGCCCGCGTTGAATCATCATCGGGCGTCCTACAATTGCTCGCTAAGGGTTCTGAGTTTCAAAATCTCCTCCGTCCCAAATAAATAAATAAATAAAAAGTGTTGCGCCGTACCCGGGTACAGTCTGAAGAAGCCCGAGGAGCTGCCAAAGTACTGCCAGGTGAGGGTGGGGTCCTTCTGGAAGTTGTCCATGAAGACGTCGTTGAGAGCCTCCGACATGTATGCGCCGTTGAGGATATCTGTATCTAGAATTTAAAAAAAAAATAAAAATTGTATGAGACTCCGAATTTGTGTGACTGGTGCGCCTGGGGGCTCACCTCTGTTGTAGACGTTGGTGGGCACTTGGATGTTACTCTGCTGCGTGTTGACCGGCAGTTTGCTGAAGTGTTCGTTCTTCTCCAGCGGGAAGTCCCCTCCAAGCGGCAGCGGGTTGCCGTCCTCGTCCACCGTGTTGATCAGCATCGAGTTGTAGTATACAAACTTCGGAAAGGTCACCTCAAGGTCATTTCGGAAGCGTCCACATCCGGATGAACGGCGCGGTCGATTTACCTCCAGTGTGTCGTTGTACTCATGATAAAGATCAGCATCCTCGGCTGCTTCCGCTAACCTCTAACACCCCCCAACCCCCCACCACAAAAAAAAAATGTCCAGGGTGCATGAAAAGGGTTAAATGTCATATTTTTCTGTCATGTTTTTCTGTACTTTTCAATACCTTCACGGATTTCATCTTCCTCCCAAGCATCTTCTCCATCTCCTCCGCAAACGTCTTGACCAGCTCCTCACCGTCAACCTCCTCCATCTTCAACGTGCCCTCTACATCCTTATATTTCTTTAAGGGGTGCGAAAGGCAAGAAGAAAAAACAATTACGATGGTGCAAAGCAAAAAAAAAAAAGTTTTACTGTCATCTTACTTTTTGCAGTAATTCAGCTCCGGAGTATTTGGCGGAGAGGGACCCGATCTCTTTGCCGAATGATTCGGCCCACTTCTGCACGCTGAGCGCAAAGCGAAAGACACGAGGCACAAAATGTTAAAAAAAAAAAAAAAGGTGTCGCGGATTGTCGATTTTGCTTTTCTTGCGTCACAACCGTGCGAGGCGCAGTATTAAAGGTTGCGACCTTTTCGTGTCCGAGGTCACGCTTCAGTGACAGATTAAAAGAGATTACCGTTGAAGGTGACGGTCAACAGTCAGGTTGGCGATTTATTTGCTGCTCAGTCATGTTATTTTTGGGGTTTTTTCTTGGGGGTGGGGGGGGGGGGGGGTGATGTGGTAATTCTGGCAAACAAATCCTGCGCGTGACCAGACAGGATGCGACAGATGGTTGGACCAATGGGGAGTCGCCCCACACGCCGCAGCGCTAAAGTTTGTCACCGCTCGGACCCGCTGGCGTCATTTCATGATGATGATGTGCTTCCCCCCCCCCCAAAAAAAGAATCATTCATGCGCATGGATTCATCAGAAATGCGAGAATGAGATGAGTAAAAATAGCGCAGCCAATGAAGGGACCGGGGAGTTGATTTAAAAAACCCGAAAGACTTCGATTGACATCACACTGATCATATTTATGGAATGAATATCACGCGCTGCTGTATAATTTCTGTTTCGAATATTCTGAAGCTCTCGTGAGGGCGAATGACGGAAAGAAAATATGACCAATGTTACGAAGTAGGCCAGTTTGAGTGAGGTGATGGCTACTCACATCTCCGGTGAGATCTTCATCTGGCCATCGACTGTCAGCCACAGCGAGCAGCACAGGATAATCCACGGGAGCATCGTCAGCCTCGTTCGCCGTGGCCCATTTCTCAGCCGCCGTCCGGCATCGCCAGCGTTTGCCTCCATCTCTGAAGACACGAAATTTCCCGGCAGATAACTCAAAACTTCTTCTTCTCGGCGAGTGACGAAATACGAAAGTTGCCAACTTGCCTTCTTGGAAGAAGCCCTCTCTACAAAACAGCTCGGATCCAAAACATCAGTTCCGCTCAAATCCGGAGAGCCTTAACAGGCGCGACCAACACAAAACGATCCAAGGTGTGACACGCAGACGGCCGCCAAAAGGTCCCAAACCTTCTCGGGAGCTGCAAAAGAGACATCTGTGACATCATCGCCCCCCAAAAAAACTCCATATGAATGAAAAAAAAATCCCATAATATTCTCGATGAGGTCACATCTCAACACACAACTCTTCCCATCATGCCATCACTTTTCTGTTCTCTTCTTCCACAAACAAGATTTCTTTTTTTTTTTAACCTCACATCCTGATGAGGTCCAAAAATCAGTGAGCAAGAGAAATGAAAACAGTCTGGGATGGAGTGATGGAGGGAGGACTGTTGGGACTTCCTCTCTCTTGCTCCTCACGACCAGTTTGTACCATAATCCAGGCAGGATTAAACCCCTCCTCCCTCCATCCATGCCCCCCCTCCCTCTCACTGTCTCACTCTTAACACGATCTCTCATTTCTTCCTGCCTTTCCTCCCTCACTTCCATCTCATTCCCTGACTTGAAATTGGCCATTGAAGATTGAAATAAATCGAGGAGATGGTGGCATTTTACATTTTATGGCTGCTGTGGATTATTTTCAAATCGTACACGGGTTTTAGGAGTGTGCCATCTTGTACTTTGTGGAGGTTTAACAGATACGAACGTGGAATTTAAACAGACAGGGACGCCTAGTGACCTCATCCGGTACTGCAGCGTGAGTCCGAAATCATACAAACACAAACAATCCAAAATCTAAACAAAGCATGCCCCAACTTGCACGGAAAGTGCTAAAAAACATTCATTTCAGAGGCGAGTATTGCGCACATGCGTCTAACATCTGTTGGCAAAGGCGAGACAAGAATACACGGCCAAGCACAAAGCAATAATGCTGCAGAAAGTGCAGAGGGCTTAGATTAATAACACTTAAAAGACCGTGCGCACTCTCACGCGGAAATGTACACACCAGCCGTGTGGAACAGCTGTGGTGTATTCCTCCTCCCCCACTGACCCAAATCTCTCACGGCGCAGATGAACTCTTTCCTCCTTTTTTCAGCACAAAAATAAGATTTTTAGCAATACTGTATAATTAACCACACCGGCGAAATGTTCCCCCTCCCACAAATAGAGCATTTTAAATTCATGATTTACGCAAAGCTTTCTGTAATTGAATTCAATAATATATACATCTAATGCCATGTTATCTTGATCGAAATTAAATTTTATATAAATAGTTCAGTGTTTAATCTTCAATTCGGTCAACGAATTTGCTGATTGGCAGAGGGTGGTCATGTGACCCAAGTGACGTCGCCTGTTGCGTCACCGATCCGCTCCACCGACCAATGCCTTTCACCTTCCGTTTCCACTCGACTCAAATCAAGATTTTACAGTTGCGCGACATCTTAGACGGTATTTCCTCTCTAAATACCTAAAAAAAAAAGCTCATTAATCTTTTGCGGCTTGCTGTGTAAACGCGCTGACAGCTGCGGTGAAGCTAGCAGTCGTGCGACGACAAGCTTAATGTTTACTCGCTAGCTGTTGCGTTCACAGTTCAGGTAAGATGTACGACGCTTGCATTTCTCTGTCGTGATATACGGAAAGTAATGCTGCTTGAGCTCATTACTGAACTCGAGAGTGTTGTAAGCTTTGCGCTAATATGTACTAAGGCCCTCCATATTTTGAAACCTTGAATTTCATACATTTCAATGTATAAAGGTCACCACAACTCGATACCGGTTACACAGGAATGACAGCGCGTGTGGTCTATTTATAAACCTAAACAGATTCGTGCATTGCGAAGTGTTGAATCTGCGACTTTGCTTTTTGTTGTGGCTGCTTCGGGCCAGAATGGCAGCCGACCCCTACACACACACACATACAGTATTTGTTTTGGTTCCCCAACCACAGGCCTCCATTGTTGTCTGCGAGAGACGCGCAAACATACACTTGGATAGTGAACGCACCAGCAGTAAAAGAGGGATGCCCCGCATCAAACTGAACGGACCACCAATCCTCTTTGTCAATGTTGGAAAACACTTAAGACATCTTTACGTCCAATTGTCCTTGAAGTAAACATTTACGCTGAGTCGGCATGCACTTCCTGCTTTCCATAACATCCTGCTGAGCTTTTCACTTTCGTTCGTTCGAACATTATCATAGCTCGCATGCAAACTACTCCACAGTTACAATGCGCTGCTGTTCTCAACCTTTTCCCCTGCAGTCTCTGATGGAAAACTTTCAAGTTTCAGAAAAAAATGGTTTCAAAGTGAGTTTGTGTCCTTGCCAGATGTGGAGGTGAACCCATGGAACAGCCGTCATCTTCAGACAGACGAGCCCCAGAGGAGCGAGAAGGCTTGGCGGAGGTGAGACCAAACAAAGAAACAGATGTCGGCCACGAGGATGCCGTTGTTCATTTCCGTCGGCAGGATGGTGTCGACCTGAGAGGGGCGGAGGGCAGAGTGGCGGGTCCTCATCCTGGAGCCTCGAGGAGGAGCAGCTCGTCCCGTTCCTCCCGCAAGAGCTTCCGGCTGGACTACCGCATGGAGGTCATCAATGTTGTGTAAAAGACGAGCCGGCGAATCAAAGAATGCCAAAATTATTAAAAAAATTTTTGTGATAGGAGGAGGTGACAAGATCGTGCCGCGACAAACATGGCCGCTTTACTAACCCGTGGCCCACGTGGCGGTTCCCCTCCTACTCCACGCTGCTCCGCTTCTTTTTGCTGGACAAGAACCACAGCAACATCCCGACGAGTAAAGAGGTACGGGATACCTGCTCACCACATCCTGTTCGAGAAAAGCTCCTTCCCCCCTTGACGTCAGATTCATCTTTCCAGGCCCTCGACAACGAGTTGCCGGTAGTGGAGCCGTACTTTGTCCAGAACCCGGACCTGTCCCCCTCCGGTCCAGGTCTCAGGGTCACCTGGCTTGGCCACGCCTCAGTTCTGGTGGAAATTGACGGGTTGAACATTCTGACGGATCCCATTTTTAGCCAGAGGGCGTCACCGCTCCAGTTCGTGGGCCCCAAACGCTACAGAGGGCCCCCTTGTAGTGTGCAACAGGTGAAAAAAAAAAAATTCCAGTTGTGCTCCATTTTGGACATTTACCCCAAAATCCCAATCCTCCCAACTTTTTTTGTGACCAGCGTGTCATATCTGGGGGGCTTCTTTTCAACCGGTCTTGGTTCTGCAGTTGCCTCGGATTGACGCTGTGGTCATCAGTCATTCCCACTACGATCACCTCGATGCTGGGACGGTGGCCAGCCTCAACGTGCGCTTTGGGGCGGAGTTACGCTGGTAGGTGTGGGGCGCTGTGTTTTTGTTTTTTTTTCCCTACCCTTACAAGTAATTTTTTTTCATCTAATTACACATCAGAGATTTTTTTTTTCTCAATAATAATACTACTATAATGTAACTTAAAAACAATAAATGTTTCCAGTCATTATTTACCAATACCGAAAGACACTTAGCATGGCCGTGCTCCGCAGGTTTGTGCCCCTGGGCTTGATGGACTGGCTGGCCAAGGCGGGCTGCGAGAACGTGATAGAGTTGGACTGGTGGGAGGAGAACTGCGTCCCGGCTCACGACGAAGTCACCTTCGTGTGCACGCCGTCCCAGCACTGGAGCAAACGCGGCGCGGCCGACGACAACAAGGTGCTTTTAGCGCCTCTTTTCTTGCACTTGTTTTCGTTTGACGTCAACCAATGTCGTCCCATCTTCAGTCGTTATGGGCCAGCTGGACCGTTTTAGGTCCGGATCACCGCTTCTTCTTCGCCGGTGACACCGGCTACTGTTCGGTCTTCAGGGAGATCGGGCGACGTTTCGGGCCCTTTGACCTGGCGGCGATCCCCATCGGGGCGTACCTGCCGAGGTGATCGCCTCTCTCCACTCGCGCCGGCAGCATCTTCGCGCTGGACTTCAAATCCGCTTGCGCCTTTGCAGGGACGTGATGAAAGGGCAGCACGTGGACCCGGAGGAGGCGGTTCAGATCCACATGGACCTTGAGGCCAAACACTCGTTGGCTATCCACTGGGGAACTTTTGCTCTGGCCTATGAGGTAATCCAAAACGTCGGGAGAGGCGGCAAGTTTCAAACCAAACCTGTTCTGAAGCCGCTTTTGTCCACTCAGCACTATCTGGAGCCGCCGCGCCGTCTCCAAGAAGCGCTGGAACAAAAAGGCCTGAAACTGGAATCCTTCTTCACCTTGCGGCACGGGGAGTCTCGTCTCCTGACGTCCCCCCGCTGATCCCTGACTTGGCATTTAGTGGCAGAAACATTAGCAAAAACATCTTGCTGTATGTAAAAAAAATAATATATACTGTTGTTGTGGACATGACATGTGAAGTTGAAAGCGAAAAGCAGAAGCTGAGCTGGCTTCAGTTTCACGCAAATGTTTTCATCGCTCCCGCTTTTTTGCAAATTCTTTCGGAATTGCGCAATGGCGCGCTTACGTGATTGTATTTAGGTTTCAATGTCATTTTTCATGCTTTGGGGTCAACAATTTCCAAGTGGATGTCAAATTAAACGACTTGAATTGGTTCTCTGGTTCCGTCAGTTGTATGAATGGGCGGGTGTGCGGGTTTAGAAATGGCCACTGGGCGGCAGTGTAGTGCAGCTTTTGACATGGGGAAAAAAAACATGTTCACCACAATATAATCAATACCGATTACTTTAATTAGACAAAAGGAGCCCAGGCTTGACCTCCACTTTATGCCCATCAATCGGCAAGTAATCCAAAATGCAAGTTGATTGGCTTCATTCAGGTGGTCTTAAATTAGCATGACTGTCAGTGAGGTTGAGCCATGATTCCGAAAATAGTTCCATAAAGATAATGTCAACCACAACTTCAATCTTCCTTCTAAATCATCTTTACAAAAAAAAAAAAAAAAAGATGTCCTCAAGTCACCTGTCAGGCCACGTTCTGTCTGCTGCAGCTGCATGTTGCACCTCCAGAATGAGCTTGCGAGAAGTCCAGAAAAATGCCGTCGGGGGCAGAGCCGTGATCCACGCTCATCTCCGGACTGGACGACAGGCTGGGATTGGAGCCGATGTCTCGGGCCAGAATTCTGGGGGTGTCAGACACCAGAGATCTCGGGATCTTGGGGTTCTGGCTTGAGGCACCTGTCGAAAGGTCTGGATTAGTCCCAATAAGTCCCCCCAAAAATTGCACATGTGTCATCCTAACCTGAGTGGTCAGCGCTGGACTCTCCCACAACGGCGCTGTCCTCCACGCAGGACGTCATCTCCGACACAGAGTGGCGCCGGATCCCGACGCCGCCTCCCGCGGACGAATCCGTCTCGTACTCCATCACGGGGCTCAATATGGGAACGTTGTAGCTCTTGGAACGTACCACTGGGTTCTTGACTCCGGGGGGGTTGCCTGATTTGGACAGCCCGGAGCGTTGCAGACGATCCTCTGCTAAGGAAAATGGGAAACAACTTCATGGAGATTAAAAAAAAAAAAAAAAAAAATTTTAAGGCGTTCTTTTTGTCAACCACACACCTAACACACAGGAGGAACAGTGCTGATTGGAGGAACCGTCTCGGGAATATAACCCGTGGGTCCCCAAGTAAGGAGAGACCACCTTTTGGATGAGACCCTCCAGACGCAAGTAGTCATTTGTGACACCTTTGGACTCGTGGACACCCTGCAGAAAACAAAAAATGTGAACAATTGAGGTTTTTTTTTTTTTCAAGCTCGTCTTCCCATCCGACTATTTTGATGTCGATTTATGAATTTGATGATGCTGATGGTTCAGCCCCAACTAAACTACGCTTCCGTTTGCTCAAGCTGCCTCAGAGGTCATGGGAAGATGGCCGTGCTCACGCCGAGATGACTTCCTGTGAGACCGCTCTTACGCCACAGATTGTGTTTGTCGACCGTGTGTGTGTGTGTGTGTGTGTGTGTGTGTGTTGACCTGAAGAATGAGCAGCATCTGTATGATGGAGGGCGGCACCCGAGCGCGGGGCCTCGACAGAGCTTCGTCCAGCTTCAGATTGAGGGCGATGATATTCCGGAAGTGCAGCAACGCCAGCTGACGCACTGACGGCTCCTTTCCCTAACGTGTATAAAAAGTCAGCACACCCCCCCCGTTCAAAATGCCAGGTTTTTTTGTGATATCAATAATGACGGTAAATTTTTTCATCAAAACAGTTGCAGGAGTCAAAACCTTCGAAAACGTGCTGGGGTTGCGGTGTCTGACCTGCACTGGACAGAAGATGGCCTGCAGCATGGACAGAACATCGCAGAAGAAAAAGTCCCAGGTGTCAGCCAGTGAGTCCAACAGCTTCTGGCCTGTCACGACCGACAAAACATCGTCACCGAAAACGTGGCTTCCTGCGGATTTTCAACACGCTTCGAAAAGGTCGCGCGTTTGCCACAACAGAGGCAACCGCGCACCCATCTTATCGCGGCGCAAGCGTTAACTCGACATCAAAGGAGTTGAGTCAATTATTACTTTCCCCCCCATCGCGCCGAGATAAAAGTCGGACTGCTCCTCGGTGGTTTGTGACGCGAGGCAATAAAGCAAGTTAATCGAAAACTGGAGTATGCGAGTTTCGGGTGCTTGTTGGGGTAATGTTTTACCTTCATAAAAGCGAATCTTGTCGCGCAGTATCACCATGCCTTTAGTGAGCAGCTGATTTTGGAGGTACTCTGTGAAGAAGGAGCCCAGCTCGGTCTTCAGCAGCTGCCTGTAAAATGTGTACGGACACACACACACACACACACACACACACACACACACACAGACACACAATAATACGGGCATTTTCACTTGTGTGTGTAGTAATCAGTGCTGAGCAGGCAGCACTGTTTGAACAGCAGCAGGTTCAGGAAATGACGAGCTCAAAAGCCGCAGCAACAACTGAGTGCTCATCACTGACAACACCGTTCTGGTGTGAAAATGTGGATACACACACACACATGCACACACACAAAAAGAGCAGCACACCTGACACCTTCGTTCAGAGTGAAAAGCTCATTTTCTCCTAAATCCTTCTTCTGGAAAACCGAGATGACTGCGTTGTGGATGCTGAAGAGACAAAATAAAAAATAAATGAGCGTTTGTTGGGTTTTTTTTTGTGGCTTTGTAGTTGTGTTGCTAAATCAGGCTCGCCTATCTTAAGTCGTACATGCCGGATTGATAATAAAAGAGCGCAGAAGAAAAGAGATGGAGTGATGAAAAGAGCCAGAGGGGGAGGGAGAGAGGAAGAGTGCGGTGATGCTTTGGTTCAGTTTCTTTTCACGTCGCGTACAAACGACGGCACACAAAACAGCTTTTTCCGAAGCGACGCGCTCCGGGCGAAAAGAGATCCAGTTGAAAAGATGGAGTGGCACTTGCGACCTGTTCCAAGTGGCGTTGGCCCCCGCTCTCCTCTGCTGGGTCCCCTTGTCCCTGGTACCGTCGTCCACCAACGCCACCTTCTCCACGCCTCCTCCTGACGGCGTCTTGGCCTGCGAGAGGTCGGTCAAGCTGGAGGATGAGCCGCTGGCCAGCTTCAACCGGTTGTGGAGACTCCTCGAAATCCAGAAAGGATGAAAAAGACAAATAGATGATCCAACGATATAAAATGAAGCTTAAAAAACGTTTTTTTTTTTTTGGTTTTGTTTTTGCCTTAACTCTTCTGCTTTCTCCCCATGCACCCACAGCGCAACAACAAGGCGCTCTAAAGTAGCCAGGCCACCTCAAATCGCAGATCAATATCCAATGCTGATTGTCATGTCAGACTAAAAAATAAATAAAAATAAATCCCCTCTTCTCACTCTTCCGTCTTTTTGTCAGGTGTGTGCACTCACGGCAGACAACGAGGCACTCTAAAGCAGCCGTGCAAGTGGACTACCTGAAGGGGAAGAAGTATTTTTGGGATATGCATTTTGGCGCTCATATTCTTTTAGAACATTGGAGGGGCAAATCATGCCGGGGTTAAGGTACGTCATCCCCTTGTAAGGCCCCCCCCCCCAAAAAAAAAGCAATTATCTTCAAACATGCACAATATATTGAAAAACAAATCACTTTAAATGGTCTTTACGTGTGTTTATCATTGTGTGCGGTAGATGGAAGAACCTCTCTCTGCTCCCCGCCTCGCCACTTTCCCTTTAACAGGCGGTCGCGGTCAGCGGCCATGTGAGCTTTTTGTGCCGGGACCGACAAAGGAAGCCTTTGAGGATCAAGTGCAGCCAAGATGCAGGGAAGAATTTCAAAGTAACACAAATGTCCTTTTTTTTTCGCTGCTCTGCGTAGCGAAGCAAGCTGTGTTGGATCACAACAAACGGATTGCTCATCGCTTTACCGATGGCGAGATACGACACTTGCGGTGTTAGCCCAAACTTAAAAGTTGGAACCTGTTTCGTTTGAGGGAATTTGTTAGGGTCTAATTAGTAAACAAAGGAGGATGATGGGTATTTTTTTTCATGAATGAAAGCACCGATGAGGTCACTGAGGAATGTGTGTGTGTACAAACAATGACGCAGCGAAGCATGTGGTCCTCCTGGAGTCGAGCGTGACAATTTGATTTGTTTTTGACCCCTTTAGCTCGAAACAATGACGCACCTGCACAAACTGGAATGCTTGGTGAAGTTTGCGTGTCTGTAAATCTGCATCAATATTTATTAATACTAGATTATGGTCAAGTGTGACGCAGTGAGGTTGCCCAGGCTGGTAAAGTCAAGCACGTGCGTACCTGTGTGAAAATAATGCCAACATAGTTCTTACCTCCGAAACGAGCCCTCACGTTCCATGTTCGAGTCTGCAGCGCCTCAGGGAAGACAAAAGCACCGTGGCCGACCAGTCAGCATCTGAATACACGAATACAAAGTATGTGAGCTAACCGCTAACATGTACTGCATAGCAGTAAGCTGGGTAATAAACTTACTTTTATGTTTATGAAATGAAGCCATTATTATACTACACTAATCATACACACATTAGATTTTTTTGCTCATTTTCCCCCCTCAGCAAAACCAAAAAGTACATTCTTCCTAAATATCACAAAATCAGTTGAAAATAAAACAAATTCAGTTTAAAAAATACACTTCACATGACCAAATAAACAAAAAAGGCATCGTAGTAGCATTTCCCCCCACTTTAATAACTAAAAATAATAATGTGGAAACGTATTGTGGTAAAAAAAAAAATCATTGCATAAAAGTTAATTCTGAACAAAACCATCTGCACGTAAAATTCAATGAAATTCCACGAGCTTGAACATTCTTTCAACACATTCTCGTCGACCCACTTACTTTTCCATAAATCTTCGCCTCTTGTTGTTTTTAATCCACAAATCACGTTTAATTGGTGATAAAGTTACCAGTTACGCGATGAGGTTTTCCTCCCTTCAAAAAGTACGCCCGTCATTGCGTGCGCGTGCGTGACACGGAGGAGGGAGGGGCGGGTGAGCGGAACCCGGAAGAGAGGGTGGTTACCGTGGAAACGCTTCATAGGCGTGGCTTCGCTGGAATGGCGTGTTTAAAGCTGTTCAAAATAATGAAAGAGGATACGGGTGAAATGGAGGCAATTTTATAAGTGACTGCTTAATAGTAGCAAAGTCGACCGTTCAAGGCTAACTGTGAGTGTCAAAAGTGCACATAACCATAAAACAACCGCACCCGTACGGTTGCAGCGGTTTCCCTCATGATATGGCCTGGATGTGCTTAAGTAGGTGTAAAAGACCGGCGCTCAAGATAAACACAGCAAATGCACACAAAACAAAAATGTGACTTGATGGCATGCGGGTGAGTGAAGGACACTCACCAGTTGCCGTGTCCACTCCACGGTCTCGCGAAAAACCGCACAATCCTCACGTCAATCTCCCACAAACGTCTGAATTGAATGAAAGCTTATGAAATTGTGCTTACAAGGCTTTCAATATAAGATAGTGTTCTACATGGAACGGCCCGGTTAGGCTCATGACTGACACAATAAGGGACAGAAAACATGAAAGAAAAATCTAGGTCGAATGAACAATGCAAGACTTTGTAAAAGTATTTCTAGATTCGTACAGTGAACTGAGGTCAAACAGAACATTCTCAGCCCTTTTCAAGAGATAGCGTGTGAGTATGGAAGTTCAACTTCTTTTTTTCAAATGACTATTATAAACCTCACCGCAGTGACATTTTATTAATTTTATTCCAATGTGAAATATAGACATATTGACAATATTTGAATTCTACTGTAGTACAACGTATTCATCACTTCTTTTGCTGCCGTCCTGTGGACAAGAATGGTACTGCAACTATGATGGTCAAAAACTGTTTCGAGCCAGAACAAAAATTCCTCATTATTAAATACACACACACAAATGTCACTGCATAGTTAACCCGTAATTATTAACCTTCTGCTCTCGAGAGAAATACATTTTAATTTAGTGTTCTGATACTCAACAATTGTGTCTTCAGATCAAAACAGAACGGTAACAGAACGCATAGAAATGACACAGCACGTTAATACCAGTGATGGTCATTTCACCCAGTCTTGCTGCCGTCTTGTGGACAAGAATGGTACTGCAACTACGATGGTCAAAAACAGTGTTTCGAGCCAGAACAAAACACTTATTTCTCATTATTAAATATATATACATACAAACACACACACACACACGCGCGCGCGCGCGCGCGGGTGCACACACACACACACACACCACACACAGAGTACATGTATAGCCCGCCTGGAGTTTGCCAAAAGTTACGTAAAGGACTCAGACCATGAGAGAGAAAATTCTCTGGTCTGATGAGACAAAGAGTGAACTATTTTGCATGATTGCCAGGCGTCATGTTACCATTTTAGAATGACACTGAAACGTAACATGCGGAAAAAGTGAAATGCTGTGAATAACTTTTACATGCACTGTATATTGGATGAATTAATGAAACTGATTCCTTGGTTATTCCGAGCTGTTGCCTCTCAGCTAAACTTAGATATGACTACTACGCTTCTCCTCAACCGCCGGACATGATTCTATTCTCTGACCCATGCAGACGATGCAGGGCATATGAGGATGAAAACGAGGAGGAAGGTAGAGACGGAAACAGCTATGGAATTAAAAACGAGGTGAGGCGTTGTGTTCCTGGCAGGTCAGCGGCTGCAGCTGCTCGTCGACACTTCTGACTGGTGGTGTCATGTAGCTGCTATGATTTTAGGAGGTCTGACATTGGGTTGCCATCAGTGCCTGCTTGTTGATATGCACACATACAGTATATAGATTAAAAAGGAAACAAGGAAAGGCCTTTTGCACCGATCGAACTCCATCTAAGTATGTCATAATAACCAATTACCACAAAGAACAACTTTCAAGTACAAATGTCAAATATATATATACAGTAAATATTCTCTAGTACGGACTCGTGTTTGCGCTGTCCAATTTGTCCTGATAACAGAAATTCCTCATTTGGGAAATGAGCATGGTACATGTCCTTTATGAACCTGCAAGTATGTTGACAAAATGC
>CAAKHF010015934.1:0-11403 GCA_901007745.1 Hippocampus kuda
GTGTGCGTGAAGCAGCCGTTACTCAATCCTTTGTGGCAGTGGCCCGGTGCCGTGCCACGATCCCACCCACGGAGAGGAGGAACTTCAAAGAACATTAAGGCGCGGATTCCCTGAGTGGAGCCACTGAATGTTTTAAAAATCAACTCCAGTTACATGCGCAAAGCCCAATTTCATCTGCGAGCGGTCAGTTTCTTCATCTTTAAATGATGTGTGATTGATGTTAGTTTTTTTTTTTTTTTTGTATTATTTTATTAGTGCCGGCAGTGAGGTTCCTTTGGCACTTTTAGCATTTTAGGGGATCGTGATAATGCAGTCGGACCATGAAAATGATGGCCAAAGACCAACCTGCAAATCAATGCTGTCATTAGACCAGCCATCTCGTTACCTCTGCGTCCCACGTCCTAGTCGCATAATTTTCCCGCCAGACGCACAGTTCCAAATAATGTGCGTTTTTGGGACGAAAGGAAAATTCTCAGTCAAAAACCCCCCTCAAAAAAACGACGGTAAATCTTGTTTTCCAGCAACGAACGCAGTATGACAATCGCCGCCATTGTTGTTTTGGTCTTGCGTTTAGTAATCTCGTGTGACGAGATTTCCGTTCTCGCAAGACGAGATTGGCGAAAATCGGCCTTCACCTCTTGGAAAGCAGACGATTGCCAAGTTGGGTAATGTTAAAACAAGTGTTGCGAACAAGTGTAGCGAAAGTTTATTGCGGATATATGAACTCAAAAACTGAACCATGGGATGAATTAACAACCTATTTCTCAGCAAATCTTGGATGCTGAGAAGATGAATTATTTAAATTTTTGCAGCATTTGTTTATAAGAAATAAACCAATTATCAATGTCTATTGATGTTGTTTGTGTTATTATTAAATGCAATTGAATAAGTTGACCATTTCGGAATTCGAAATTTGGGACTCTCTAAATGCATAATGGGACTCGCAGGGCTCAAACTGTAAAATTATCACAGCATTAGACGCTGATTTTTCAGAGTGTCTTCTGCCTTTCACTGAAGGACCAGTGAGGGTCGAATATGAGCAAGGGTGGAAGCGGGGTGAGCTTCCATGGGCGGTTGGGGCTTTGGCACAAGGTCAAAGTGTCTTTCACTTGGAATGGAAACTGTGTGACTCCCGGCGGATATGACAACAGGTTTTGAATTAGTGGGCTCAAATCCTTATTTTTTCACGTCGCGGTTTTCTTGTTGCGGGCAGCTTTCCGGATGCGATTTTTAGTATACGGTCGAACCTCGAAAGTATTTCATGGAGGCTCAAGATACAGAATGTCAAAAACAAGTTTCTTCCAAAAGTAACGAAGCGTGCACATTTTTCCGGAATTAAAATGTCAATTTTGAAATGGAATTCCCAGCAAACACGTTCCTATGATGTGTAGTGGAAATTCCATCAGGTTGTAACTTGTTTTGCTTTCGTCACATATATCCCAGTCAAATCTTTTGAGCCATTAAGATCCTCCTCTTTGTAAATTATTTGGACCCGATGCAAGTCGATTAATCGACTGGTCCTGAATGTCTCTTTGCAACGAGTTGTCCATTCTCGCCTTGTGTTCCAAAATGTATTGTGTTGTAAGACGGAATACAGCAGCCAGACTTCGTTTCATTTTGCATTGTACTTGTGCTTTTATTGTATTTGACGGTAGACTTGCATATTTTTGCCGATGATGAGATGAGCGTTGCCTCAACTTCAAGCGTGAAACGGCACGCTCGCCTCATGGCATTGCATGGATTCCATCTCAATGCGGCGTGTTTATTTCTATTATCTCAGCTCCCTCCGTGAACCTCTTGCGCTCCCCATAATGGCATTGAACAATTGCCCTGCAACCGTTCCGCAAACACCTGCGGGTTACTTCGGGTTGAAGATCAAGGAGAGAAAGCCCGCCTTTCTCATTTCTTCCCGCCTTCGCCCGTCTCTTGTTGTCTCCTGCAGCGCCCACAGACAGGAGCTGTGTCTCAGCTCTCTGTAGAACCAGCTGTCTCTAAACCGGGGGATTAAATGATTCATTTACCAGCCGCATTTTAATCCCCTCTGTCGCACACTTGCTCTGAGACACTGAGACACGCGCGCACGCGCTCGGTTGCTTCACGTGGGCTCACAAAATTCAATGATGGCGGATGTACGTGCGATTAAAAAAAAAAAAACGGCCCAGAGGAACCTTGGCGTGAAAGCGAGCGCAGCCACTGACTTTACAACAAGGCAGTCATGCGTTTCCATTGTCGGCTCGTTTTATGGAAGTGCTCGTCTGATGTGGAGATTGAGTGATGCAGCAGGCGGGGGCCATGCCATCTGCTTGAAGCATAGTGCCTTTCAAATTGTGCGGATGGACTTGTTGCATATCAGGGGACGGACAGTCAAATGAAATCCTTCGCCTGACAGCATAATTCACCATTTTAACTTTGTGTCATCATATCAATAATCATTGAAAAAAAAATGCCGGGGTTGTTTGCTAAAAAATATTTTTTTCTCCTTATTTCTGTTGGGTTTAACTGTTATGCGCCATCTTGTGTGGTCCGCCGCTATCCCAAGGCCACTTCATGGCTTTAACCCCTCGTTGGAGCAGGGGAAAATGCTAATATGTAGAACAAAGGTGGAGGCGATGGGGGAAGAATGATGGCTCTTTTCACCACAGGAGGAAATCTTACTTTTATGTGGTCCTCAGGGCCACATGCTCGCAAGCCACATATAGTAAGCGGCAGCCGGCGTTGCCCCACCACAGGGTAATTCTCGTGTATATGAAGTCTGCTAAGATGAAAGAAAGCGCTGCGGCCTTTCAGATGCAAGGCCTTGTGGTGCACCGTTAAAAGGCTAAGGAACACTTAAAGCACTCCACATCACAGCAAGAATCCTCATTTCGTCTTTCGCTCGCAATCAACTGCACCACTTTAAATAACTTTTTTTTTTAAACCTGAAACTGACAGGTGTGACAAAGAAAAAAAATGGCACTGCTGACAAACTGACTCATGTCTTCATGAGAGAATAAAAAAAAACAGAAAAAAAAACAGGCCAGGCTCTTCACTATAAAGCTTGCTATTTAAGAAATGACGACTGGAGGGGCATGCAATTTATTCCAAATGTATTGTATTACCCGTCTGTAACCAGCAGAGGCACTCTTGAGTCGATCGTCGTCACGATGGTTTCAGAGCAAGTATATTGTGCAATAAACAGCCACAAAATCCAAGAAAAACACATTGTATCTTCCTTCTGACCGTTCATTTACTTTATTTTGTGAATTTGTATTACAGTATGCTCTCTGTAGGGGGAGCAAATGAGCTAATTCGATCTTCTAATCAGCCCACGCTTTAACATCTTTGCTTTGATTCCTCAGTTGCGACTGATGATTGGACCAAAACAACAAGAAAGTGAGACAAAGATTTACAAATAAAGTGAATAGCTGAGTAAACACAGGCCAAGAAGATTGCTGCTGGCCTTCTGGGCATGAATGAACAACATACGGCTCTGCATATGACGCAGCGGTATTTGCAAATATTTGCACATTTTCACATGCAGCAGACGCAGAGATATTTTGCCATTCCTTTTGGTAGGTGTTCACAGCCATGGGATGAATGTTAATCACCAAATCAGTCAAGTTTCTCTACATATGTCTTTCTCAACTCATTGATGCAGTCTCCCGGGAAAAAAGCCCCTGAAAAACAAACAAAAAAAAGATTTAGTTTGGTCCAAAATGTTTTCTTTCTTTGCTTGGCATATACTGTCATTAAGTTGATGGTCATGTATCATAGCAAGAGAGATTTTCTGATGTGAATCATGTACACAGCAACAAATTAGCATTGTTCAACGATATTTCAACTCGATTATTGCTTGATTTATGAATTATGAACATTTCTCTCCTTACGTTTACCCTTGCTGACATATTTCCAAGGTGATTACGGTGTTTAAAACGACCACCCAAAGGTGCTACAACAGCAACAGAGTGCAAAACTGAAAACATAGCCGCTAAGCTAAAGGATTAGCTTCCTAACACAACGGTACTCTTTAGGCTAGTGAGGTACATACGTCGATATTGAATATATTTATATCTATATTTATCGTACACGTGCAAGCGCAGCAGTGATGAGAGAAGGATCATCACACACAATTACACCAGACACACGCACGCGCTCACAGGCAACGATGGCTAGCAACCAGCGTTTGGCGGCCCCAATCCGGAAATGACAACAGAGAAGAATTAAACAACTTTTCTCAATATTAGCTAGATTCCATTGACCTGCTCATCTAAAAGTAAATATACAGATGAATATTTATATTTATTGTCTTCAATGTAGAGCCGCTGATGGTGTAACGGTAGCGTTTGTCTCTACGTTTGCCATGCGAGTGACTGGCGACCAGTTCAGGGTGTTGTCTGCCTTCTGCCCGAAGTCAGCTGGGATAGGCTCCCAGAAACTCCCCGCGACCCTGTTCGAGATCGGCCGTGTTGAAAATGGATGGATGGATGTCTTCAATGTATCGTGGTTACATTTTATTTTTATTTTTTTGCACCTGTATTCTGGCTGAAATCGAAACTCACTTTGATTAGAAACTTGTTTATTTTCTCCTTGTTTCCAGTTGACTTGTACTGTCCACCCACACTTGTCATATAATTGTGAGTGTGGTTGTCTCCCTCTTCTCACATCATTTTTCAGCGTATAGGGCTGAAATTATTCGAGCATCACTATATAGGAGAAATACCAAATTTCTTTTAGCAGCAGTCTAATAACTGCACGGTACGCCTCAAGAGTTGTTGACATTTACTTTCTGGGCTCGCACTCAAAATGAAGTCAGCTCCTTTGTGAGGAAAGAAAGATTGTGTTTAAAGTTCAGGTGTAGGTCATCTCATTGCAAGTATGGCGCTTAAATTGTGCCTTTTCCACGACCAAGGACAACTTATAACAAGCAGAAATTGTTTTATAAAGTGGAGCACAGCCGTAATGTGTTTGAAGGTAAAATGTACTTTTAAAGTTAAGAAGGAACTTCATGTACAGGGTGCCCTTATACAACAACTTACATTTTTGGGGGGTGTCTTTTGGGGCTGGAAAGGTTTTACGTTTAGATGATGATGCCATCCTAATCATCTTGGACAACTAAATCAGTGGTTTGAATGGATTTCCCAATGTTGGAAACTATTTCCAGACCAAGTGCAAGTAAAAGTAGTTACATTTGAGTACCCACTGATGCCGACTGCTGATACCTGATATTGACATTTCCTGACATTTGAATTTATCTTCATCAAATTTTGCTCGAGAATGACATCAATTTCAGTCGGACAAAACCACTTTTGATCGTAACAACTTGTCACGACTGACATTTTAACATCCAACTACATGTTTTTGCCGCTTCTAGAGAATACTGCAAGTTGACGAGATAGTATCGATGTGTAGTATCAGAGCATTCTAACAAGTCAGAATACAAAACGTGCAGCATCGGCGCCGATACGGATACAGTGGATCCCTAAATGCTTGCACAGTGTAAACATTTTGCCAAACTCTCTTCCTTTGCGTTTTCAGCAAAGCGTTTGCGGTGAGTATCATATTTTGTAGATCACTGGAAATGCCGCTCAATATTTGCACATTCAAGACTTAGACTCAGAATTGAAATCTTGACCTACTTTGAACAATTTGCATCGCATCGAAGAGACTAGATAAGTTCTGCTCGGACTGCTTTTGGGTGCAATCAAACATGTTTGTCATGCTGTGGATCGGAGCCCCTTGCTCGCTGTCGCTCTTTTGTGCTTCTTCTGTGTCGTTTGCTTTCTTCTCCTCAACCTGCGTAGGTTGAACCCAAACCCTCCACGAGCAATTGCCATCTTCCCTAGTGGTCTGCTCGCTTGCTCATTTTTATGTCTCGTGAACTCCTCGTTTAAACACGCAGGCAAGCTGTCATCGCGGGGTATATCATCCTCGTGGCATGCGTTCACGTAAACAGTTCTTCGGAATGAACCGCTGGGATAAAATAGAAAAACCATTCAAGCGGCTTGAAATATTGATCGAGGCGCTGTTGCGGCTGCATCCGCTTCGAAGGTGACGTTGAAACGGATGGCAGAGGTTTCGAGATGGCTTTTTCCAATGGTTTAGTCGCTTAGTTGCTCGTCTTAAACCTGATGTATTTTGACATCCGGCGTTTGTAAATGTGTCAACATTCGACCAGTCGTCATTTAAAACCGGCTTTTTCAACACGTTGATCACTTGGATTTCTTTTGACTGAATGAGCTTTCACTTTTCGGGATCTAGTTCCGATTTCCATTTTCAGAATGAGCATCGGCCGTCTAATTTTAAATGTTAACATGGAAACTGCCATTTGACATGTTCAATCTATGATTCCAGCAATTGATTTTTGATTGGTCGTGTCTTGAAGGAGTTGATGCAAATGTGGCAAAGCACTTTGCCGAGGACATCCGAGTCGACATCCGAGTCGCTGTCGAATTAGGTGATTGAGTTCAACGATTGAGTGTATTGCCCTAAGAAGGGGAACGCAATGTATTTTACAGGAAGCTGATCTTAATCTTGAGTCAATTAAACCAGCCGGTATTTCAAGAAAGAGTGCTTTGTGCGTACTTTTGTGAGTATTCTACTCCACATTGTACATTGGCTAATAACCTTTGACCAGGTGGCAAGTAAATCTCCCCAAGGCACCAACAAAACAAAAAAAAAAGCACCACCCATCCTTATTAGTGAGAGTGAAGTCGCGGTGTCCCCCATCTCCCGGTGACTTGCATCATGTCAATAAGAGCGAATTTAAAGGCTCTCACAGCTGTTCACTGAGGAAAACAGAACGGTTTTGTCAGACGGGAACATCTCACAAAAAAGTGGGGACAAAACAAGCAGAGTTTCTCGGGAAGCAGGGGAGAGGCAGGCTGAACTATGACCTTTGAACGGGAACAGGGAGGAGATTATTATTTATTTTTAACTTCTGACAGGATGTGTTACACGATGTTGGATGATGAACAAGGACTGAGTCAAATACCAAATTCTGTTTCTTAACCCTTCTTTGTTCTTTCAAACCCACTTTTGGTTTAGAGTCTTTCACTGTTACCCTTACAAGATGGCCGCCACGCATGCTAGGCGGCTCTTCTTTGGGATTTGTCATTCGATTTAAAAATGAGTGATGGGAAGATAAAATGGGCAAAGCTACACTCGAACGGCTGTCAAGCATATACCGAGAAACTGTCAGGATCCCAGCATTTTCAAGGCAGCTGTTTTTATCTGAAAGATAATGTAGCATGAAATGGAATATACAAATAACTGGCCCACTGGATTCTCCATTTATTTGTGAATGAATCAGAGAGCGGCTCGAAATGCGTCGCAAATGTGCGCTGGCATCTTGGGATCAAATAAAATAGATTTTTTTTTTTTTTTTGTCTTCCGGGACTTGAGATTTGACAGATTTGATAGAATGCAACATACACCAGTAATGTTTGCTGCTTGACAAATCAAATGCCTCATGTAGTGAATCCCATTTTATTTTTTTTGTCGCCTCTTATCCGTGCAGTGTCGTTGGCGAAAACCCGTCTTTGTGTTCACGCTTAAAATGGTACACTAGAAAAACACGAGGTTAATGAAGTCATTCTGGACTCTCATTGCAGCTCAATAGTAGGGTTGAAGGACTCGAGTGAGTCACTGATTGCAGTTTCCCATTTCAAACCGCGGAGACGCGCTCGGAGTTGCTCATTGTCAATGTTGGAAGCCCGTTTACCTTGGAAAAGAACATGCTTCATATGCAGCTGTTTACTCACCGAGTCCAGCTCAAAACAGGGACGTTTTTCAACTCGCCGTTACACAACACAGCGTATCCCAGTGCTGGGGAGCTCTTCACAGCACTTGAGTGAGTGTGCCTCGGTTGCTGCAGTGTTTTACAGCGGCACCGTAAACAGCGTTGCTTAATTAAAAAGTGGCTACCTTCTCGTGAAGCATAGAATGGGGGAGGTCAACAGGGTGCGTTACAATTCCCACTGTGGACGTGTGTTCTTATTACCTTTCCTTTCTCCCATATAACACTTTGAATGTATTCAAGACTCTCGGCTTGCATGTTAGTCAACTCATTAGCTTTCTGTTATGCCCCATGATGCTTTGGAAACGAGGTGCGCATATTCACAACATGATTTGTTCAGACAAAGGCTCCTCCTGTGACGTTTCCTCAAGTACAAGACCGATGAGTTTGACACCATTTGGCGGTGTTGCGTCTCTGCTTCTGTACATCTAAATAATGCATGATTAAAGAAGACCCGAGCCTCAGCCATCTGCGTCACCCACTCATGCCACACTTAATCACAGATTAAGAGCACAAACTTGCGCAGGCAAGCTCGGGTTCCCTTCATTGCGAGATACGTTTTCTGTGTCACCAGATAAGTGGAGGCGCTTATGTCGCACGACCTCGATTTTACCCTGACACTACATCAAATACAATGTTATTTTTGTAAAGTATTACGGAGTTCTACTTTGCTTATTCAAAATACTTATTTTCTTGTTTTGGTTGCAAGTGGAGGTCCACATGGATCTAGTTCAGTTCCACAAAATTTGCTGAATTTTGAAGGATCAGTTGTGATGACCATGCCTTGCTGTAGCAATTGTATCGTGCAGAATTTAATAGGTTGTGTGACAAAAATCCCGTTCATGATTTTATTCGTCGCATCGCGTACAACTACAGCAGCAGTGTGATAGGAAAAGAACCAGAAGGAATCCAAAATAGTTTTCATTGAATTCCAACATGTCGCAGGAGCAGGCCCTGAAGGATTCCATTTACTGTCGCTACTTTTGTCCCAAGGGCTTCTTGTGCATGTCATCTGACTGGAGGGCTGCCATGGCTAACTGGGAACGATGAACAGAAATAGTCTTTTTTTTGTTGTTGTTGTTATTCGGAATCCCTTTGCCTTAATTGACTGTAGCTTCAGTCACCTCACTTCCATCAGGCTACCACAATGGTCCGTTCAGGGTGTTTACAATCTTCCAAGAGTTGCTTGTATCTGAGTATTGCCCAAGGTTGCTTATGTTGTACTGCGTCTCGCTTGATTTTGCTCGATCAGGGGTCCCCAACCTTCATTACGCCTCGGATCGGTTTAACATAGAAACGTTTGACAGTTTTACATAAATGACAAACTCTGGGTCAGGGTTTGGTCATTTTCTTTGGCTTTTGATGACGCTAAATCCAAAATGAGGACCAGAGGGCTGAAGTGGCGTCAAGAGAAGACAAATCGATAGTGTTACCCACCCACCTGATTTGGATAGAATCCTACTATCGCAACCTTTAAAATGGGGAAAACTGTTTCCTGTCAGCTGTCAAACGGGACAACTTTTTGGCACCGACGTAAGCAAAAGCACGGAGAGTGGCCAAGAGATGTCGAGGTAGCCCAAGGTTAAACCTGCTAATATACTCAACCCTGCATATTAATTTAAGATTAGGCATTTTGCTGTCAGTGGTAGAATAAACAGGAAGCTGATTTATTGCAATCCGTAATAGCCGGCATACCTGCAGTAGATGAAAACTGTTTGCCAAAATGAAAGAGGCCAAGCATAACTAGGAAGGTGATTTGTCAATCCGGAAATGTCTTTGCACGTGCGCTTCTACCAAACAACAACAACAACAAAACTAAATTGCCCAGTGATAAATTACGATAAGGGGCTTGGGCAGGTTTGAACACAAATGCAATTTCATGGCAAAATGAGTACAGAAATATCAGTGCGGCGGCTCATCAGCATAAACACAGCCTCAGCGGTACCTCTCCTCCCACAAACATGCGCATTTAAAACCAAGGGAAGAACTAACTAAGCACAAAAACACATCCAGTGACAAATTGCAGTTTGCTTTTCCACTGGCGTTGCGTTGCCAGTGAATGTCGCCTCCATATTGAACTTGTTACATCATCATCCAACCAAGATTGGTTGTTATCATGCACTCTGTTATTCTTTGTGCCAGAACTACACATTCCACTTTTGATCCGATACTTTTCTGGTGCAAGGTGTTGTACCTTTTAACTCATTCCGTACCAGCCAATTCTGGACCAAGTCTGAAAAGACATTTAAAAACGTCTTTGGGAGTGAATGAGTTAATCATTCCAATGATTTTTACTATGGTTAATAGTTAGATCCATCTAACTCCATTTCATGCCTCAGCATAGTCACGGCGGCTCCTGATGATGCACTGCTTTACTTTCCCGAACCCGTCACTGAAAAAGGACTGGTGTAACAATAGCAGTTCTCGTGGTTCTGTTCTCTGCGGTTGTTGTTGTTGACGGTGCACAGTCGTGATTTCAGCTGTTCCCATTCAGGCTTGCTGCCACTGAACGTCACTCGTGTGATTTGTTTGGCATTGTGTTTGTGGCTGCGGCAGCAGCATGTACCCAGTATCTCTCAAAGAAGGGAAAACAATGCTAAACTTTTTAGTCATGATTCCAAAAAGTATGTTTAGTGGAAATACGTCACTGTTCATCACCGAAAGAACACTGCACCTACTTTGAATCATGGTTAGTGCTTCAAGGTTATTTTTCTTCAATTGGATTTGTGGCCTTGATCAAAGTGGAGGGAATGATAACCTGTTCCAAACACAAGTCAGGGTTAGCACAAAGCATTCAAGCCCCTGCTGGAAAAAAAAAAAAAAAAAAACGCTCAGAAAAAGCCTTCTAAAAAATTTTGAACTTTATTTGGTGTTATTCTGAGACCGTTGATATTCTGAGACCGTGTGAGGACATGAGTTTAAACCTGACTGGTTAATTTTGACCACAGCAACATTCCGTATCATAAAAGTGTGAATTCAATTGCGCAACCATGAACAGATTGTTTCAAATTTCCAGTTAGTTGTGAACTTATAGGTCACATTTAGATAGCTAGCAAGCTCAGGCTAGCTGGCTCGCTTACTAGCTAGCTCTCTTACTAGCTGGATGAATGGATAGACAGATACTGACCTTTGTTCCTCACTTTTCTCCTTCAGGACTGGCTGAGCAAGTTTGGTTACCTACCACCCCCAGACCCTGTGACTGGCCAGCTTCAGACCAAGGATGCCCTGACTAAGGCCATCAAAGCCATGCAGAGGTTCGGAGGACTCAAGGAGACTGGAGTATTTGGTGTGTGCACGTTCGTGTGTGTTTTATACATGACTGCACTATGTGTCAACGGGTGTTGGATGCGAGTGCAAATTTATAATCTCTCTTGAGATTGTACTGAGGTGAATAAAACATTGTGACAGTCTAAGAATGATAAGCGAACATCCCGCTCTCTCTCTCTCTCTGTTTCCATTTTTTGCAATATCGACCAACCATATGCTAATGTGTTGTGAATTCGCTCTCTCTCTCTCTCTCTCTCTCTCTCTCTCTCTCTCTCTCTCTCTCACAAACATTACACCATAAATCTTCAGACCCAGTGCACTTACCACTTACGGACTCAAACACGCACGCACGCTTTCCCATC
>CAAKHF010015937.1:0-13982 GCA_901007745.1 Hippocampus kuda
ACAGAGGGGGGGGGGGGGGGGGGGGGGGGGGGGTAGGTAGAACATAGCATCGGAGAAAGAAAGTGAAAAGTCATACTTTGAGCTTCCATAATTATATCATCGTCGGAAGAAATGCAAACGTAGTCAGTCGTGCACAGCTTGTATGCATTGTATTTAGTGTGTATTGACTGACACAACAAAAGTGAGTATACCCCGAAATGACAATGTCCAGATTAGGCCTGATTAGCCATTTTTCCTCCCAGTATCATGTGACTTGTGAGTGTGACAAGGTCTTAGATATGAGTTCGTTAAATTTAGTGTACTTGCTGTAACATGCTCATACTGGAACTTACTGAACTCAGAGGATCTGATAACTAGCTAGCTAGCTAGCTTGATTGATTTTGGTCTTCAGAAAGATGGCCTGGACCAGAAGAAGATTGCTAACCAGCTCAGTGGGCCATTTTGGACATTTTGACTTTGTTGTCTACTCACTTTTGTTGCTCGCAGTTTCAACATTAATGGCTGTATGTTGAGTTATTTTGACCGTAAATTTACTGCATCATTTCTTCAGTGTTGTCACATTAAAAGGTGTAACAATTTCTTTCCAAAATGTGATCCCTCAAAATATTTTATATTAAGCCACTGCTATAAATATACATATTGATAAATGTGTATTTGCACACTTTGTTGAGCAATGAAGACATGCCGATCCAATAATTGTTTACATTTTGGCATGTGCCCCAATTATCCCAGGTCACCACTTACTAGCCAGTGTACCATCAGAAATGTCTTTTTCTGTTTGTGTTTTAAAAGAGAAGTCAGGTCAAACATTTTCTTTACAGTTTATTTACTGTGAATTAAGCAAAAGCAACCCCCCCACCCCCTAAAAAGGGCTAAACTTGCGAACAACACATGACCACACCCAGAAAACAGGTGGATTATAAACGGATGGATTCTTCATTTTAAATCATATTTCCCCAACATATTAATCAGAATACCATGAGTTGACTAGTGGGGACTGAAGACTGTTACATGTGGTGGTGTGACCCGAGGAAGAAACCAGCCCTGGGCATGTGCTGTTGGGTCGCCAAAGGAGCGAAGACTTGTTGAGTTTCCACAAACACTCGTTTATTCTGAACATGCTAACAGTCCCTCCGCTCCAATACATGCCACTTAAGAGCACAAATTAAAGCCACTGTGTGGCGTGAAACCATACTATAATCATAGACTGTGACAAGACACGTGACAAGCTTCCCGAATATGCCATGTTTCGAACGTTGACAATTGGTCATCCACCGAGAGCTATTTGAGGGACCAATCAAATCGAATCAGTATTTTGCACAGATCTCAAACGTGTTGAAAAATGCAAGAACGCCTACCGGTAGTATCTGGAAATGTTTGATTTTCTGGTGATGGCACAACGTGAGCACGAAAGCCTTGGGGTTGCTCTGACTGACTCGTAGCAGAAACAAGCTAGAAAATAAGAACATAGAGACGTTTCAGCGTGTCAAGTGAAAACCACCAAGGATGCTTTTCCTTCAATTACCCATCGACTTGACCCTGTTGGTGGACAATGCGATGGGATTCTTCTCTGGTTATTCTGCCATGGAACCACAGCTGGGCTATGTGGATGACTGAAGATGAGATTTGAGAATGTGAAATTGACGACATCGTTCCAAATATAAGTCCAATGTAAAAACATTGAATGTGCATCAGCTTGTTATTTACAATGTTCAGCTTTATATTTACCTGAGTTTATTGAGGAGTGGTGCAATGGACTGTGGGAGCCTAAAATGTTCATTCGGTGATTCCTCTTCTGAGTCAGACGTCACAAAGAAATAAAACCAACAGGATTAGTTTTCGGATTCGGTGTAAACAACCGCTGCTCATCAAAAGAAATATAAAACACACCTTTTAACATGACCTTTCTTTGACAGTGACTGTCTCCTTAATTGCAAAAACTAAAATCTAACCAAAATTAACTGTTTTAATATTTGCTTTTTACCAGGCAGTTTTTGTGAAACGTTTCCCTCTTTAAGCTATTTTCCCAACAAAAAAAATAGATAAATACAAATAAAATGTAAATTCACTTGTTACTGAGGTACAGTTAGTACTGTATACCCTATAAGAAAAAAAAATACCATCATTCTCTAGATGAGCGGTTCTCAAATCTCTTACACCAACTTCTGTCTTAAAACACTTAACTCTCCAAGTACACTAGAATGAGTAACATGAAAATATACAGTAAATATATTCCTAAAAATTGCCTGAATTAATGAATGTGAAAATAAAAGTTTAAACATGCACACTGTGCTCAAGCACACAGTTGAATAAAAATATTGGCAATAGGATAAAATAAATACATCAATTAAAAATAAATAGGATTGAATTAATATGTATTTTGCATAAAAGTGATATAAAAAAGTACCTTACTTGAAAAGTCAAAACTGTACTGAACATGTTAAGCAAAAGTGGTACAGTACTTATTCTGGATTAAAAAAAAAAGATCAAACAAGCTGCCTGCATAGCTGCCAGCTTTATTGTAACACGTCGGAATGTAGTTTATGTTTGAAATGTGGCGCATGTACATTCCAGTACAGTATACAACGTAGTATGGACAAAAGGATTGGCCGAGACTCACCCTCCACGCGTGTCCTTCTTCCATGGCGGCGCTCTGTGCTTCCACTGGGTTGTCGATGACGCGGCCTATAGTTCCAGAAAAATCCATGGCCACCAGAGAGTTCTCGGATACACTTCGCTGAGGGGAGGGAAGGGCCACAAACGCGTTGCAGTCAAAATGCGGAGTACGTGCTAAAGTGATGTGTCAGGATTTCAAAGTAATGGCATTAGGATTTAAGAGTTTATGAATGTCACATTTTGGAGGCTTGAGCTCCTTCTGTAATGAGGCTAACATACCACGGGTGCTGAGAAGTGTGAAAGCAGGGTTTTTCTTTTCTGGGGAATCTTGTAATTCTGGTACAATATAATCCCGTACTGCGAAGAAAGCAAAACACAATCGTCCTTATTGATGAGCGCACGTTGAAGGGGCAACTCTTTTGAGCAGCGTGATGAGGGCATGCATATTTGTCAAACTGCACTCATCAACTGACTCCCCACTGTGATCTCTGCTCTCTGGTCATCTTAAATCATGGGCAAGACAAAAAGGAAGAGTGTGTGATTCTTTTTTTTTTTTTAACAGATCATCAACAACTTTTTGCCAACATTTCATATTTTTGCATTATATTTTCTTTCTACTGAGTTAGATAAAATGAATTCAATATTTGCATCCTTATTAGTACTTAATGTATACATTAAGATATTATAAAGGGCATTAGACTACACAGTAGATGCCTTTCCTAAATTTACAGATGTCATTTTCTAGTCAGTCACCGATTGTCAGGAGGACAATGGGCATTTGACTAAATATGGGGAAAATTAATGATCAAATTAGTGTATTGTAATATAGCTGATGTTTCAATATTTTTGAATGGGATTTGAGACAATCTCACTGAATGTTCTTGGTGGATAAAGCTTAACATCCATTGATCGTAAACTAGTGGAGGGTGACTCAAAAGTGCCTTTGCTGCCTGTGGTCAAGTCGTGAAGAGAGATAGACCGATGATTAGCGCCGATATTCGTCATTTTGAACAGTGGGTTCTCTCTCGCTTTCTTTTTTTTTTGTTTCTGTTTAAACTTTAGGAAGTAAATCAGAATGGAACGACAGGACACTATCTCATGTTGTATTAAGATTGAATAGATGGGCAAAAGCACACACACACACACACACACACACACACACACACACACACACACACACACACACACACACACACACACACACACACACACACACACACACACACAAGCGCATATGCACTAACAACAGTTGTACCTTAAACAATCTAAAGGCGGTCATCCAACATGTCCTGCCTTGTTCATCTTCAGCACACAGAATCCTTAAATCCTTTAACTCCCCTCTGCATTTATTGGGCTGTAGAGGAACACAGAATTAGAACAGTCTTTGAAATGTAAAGATTAACCCCCCACCCCCCCTAAAAAAAAGCCCATTAAAAGCTGTTGTTCATATGACGTGGTATAAAACCAATTAAAAGCATTTTTGAAGATGAAGAGTCATCTGCAGCAGAATCTTATAAAGGCATGCATGGTAGAGCGGGAGAGTTCACCCAGAGGTGAATCGTTCCTCCGCTCCTAATATTTCACTCCAACTCCCTTTGTTATCTGACACTCACCTTGATACAGAACTCATAGTCTGTGGGTGCACCGTGCTGCTTTTTGCCTGTGATGACAGTGAAGATGTTACTGTCTTCAAGGTCTGCAAGTAAATGGAGATGTCTGGGCTCCTGAAGACACAAATAATTCTTTTTGTCAGATGATGACAGACAGAAACAGCCCGAAGTTACACAGAGATTGGCACAGAGGAATCGCTGAAACTAAAATGTGCTTTTGCATCATTATTAGCTTTCCAAAGTATTGTTTACTCTGCTTTAACTGCATCAAGAACACACACATTCGTCAAGCGATAACCCGAGTTAAAAATATTTGCGTCACCTTTGAGGTTCCTTTTGTAGAACAGTAGAGTCCTGAGCGCCGCAGGAACACGTAAACTTTCTTCCACGACTTTCGGCCCACCTCCTTGACATACAGATAACCCTGAATTTCGGGACAACTACTGGTTGCTAGAAAGTTCTGAAAGGAAAGGGAAACGGCGGTTACGGCATGGTTTCACCTCATCAATAAAGAGACTGATTCACTCTCATCAATCCGCCACAGATTTGATCCCAGATGCAAAGCCAAGCAGAAATGTCACACCAAGAGGCTTTCTATCACAACCGACTGCGCAAATAAATGGCATCAGACAGCATCTACAGTAGATGTGTCAAACTCAAGGCCCGGGGGCCAAATCAGAGCCCGCCAGGTCATTTTATGTGGCCCGCGAAAGCAAATTATGTGTGTCAACTTGCTAAAATCTGTACCAAAATGTCAAATTGTCATGTGTAATAAATAATGTTGAGATTTTGCAGTAATTTTGTTCCCGTTTACCGTCACTTGAACAATAATTGAACAAACGATTTTAATCGATTTGACTGATTTCAAAGCGAGTAATCTATTAAATTGTTGTGTATAAGTCGTAATTTTGTAGTTTCATTGTCATAACGGCCCTCCGAGGGAAGATGTAACTCCAAATTGGCCTGGGACTAAAATGGGTTCCACACTCCTGATCTACAGTTTGTATACCTCCTCAATATACACTTCCACATCATTTCGCCACAAATGTCGTGAATGTTTTTTTTTTTTTTGTGAAAAATATTTCAAAGTGTTTCCAAAGAAATAAAGCGAGCTGATCCGCAGTAGTGGTGCGGGTAGGCTTGCAGAAACCTCTTTAATATTTAAAGCATGGGTGCCGCTGTTTTAGCAAATTCTAACAATTGAACATTTCAAAAGGGCATCTTTACATGTGATGTTGATTAAAAAAAAGAGGCACTTCCCAGAGCTGTTCGGAAGACATGTCGCCAGAGTGAGTCTTGGCAAATGTCACCAACACCTGCTAGAGCTCGGAAAGCCACCACTGGAACGATGCGGTGTCTTGGGAAACTCCATACGCTGAGGATTCCTGACAACTTTGGTTCACCACATGGGCTGGCTTTTATTGACTCGTATTCATGGAGCAGATGAGAGCGGAGCGTCCATATGATTAGCAGGGGACTTAAAAGCTTTCTGTGAGTGGCGTGGATGAACGGATGGTTTCCACTTGTGGTTGGGACTCTGACAGCTCCATTAAACGGCACGGAGACGAGCAAGACAACTTTCGTCCATTACGACAGAGCTTTCCAAAAGGATCCCAAAGAATGCCAATTTCTCCATTTTCCTTTCCTGATCTGTCATGTCACGGTCTCCTGCAGGTTGCGCTAAGGCGAACAGCGTGAGTCACGTGGCAGTGTGCTCGGTGCAAACATACACACTATTTTTTGACTGCCTCGTTCCAGCTGTCACACATGTGGGGCGCCGTGTTGCGTGTGCCCATACAGTCATGTGTCAACACGGGATTAACAGTAGTTATTACTGCAGGTGCTGACGAGACACACTGTCTCTGGGTCAGAGGTGAGGTATGTCAACTTCATTTTACAGTGTGCGATGATGACTTGCAGGTAAACTGAAATGGGGGGAAGACAAGGAGAGTCTGACTGACATGATGTACGGTGTGTCTGTGTCAGGGTTAGAATACTTTTGGACTTTTCATGTTCGTTTTTATTCTGTTTTGACTTTTTTTTATGTGGTTTGTTTTAATTAGATTTTAGAGGGTTTTTTTTGTTTATTAGATTTTATATTTTTGAAATGGCTTCATCTTAGTTTAGTTTTTATTAGTTTTAGCGTTATGAAGTATTTGTTGGGTGCAGGGGGGTCACTAAGTATTGTGAAATAAAGTAAACTACAGTTCTCAAATGACTGTTTGACCTTGCTTCTTCTCCACGAACATGCAGTAATCCCGTAATAAATCAATTTAAAATAAACCCCAAAGGCTCATATAAGATATTAATTGACAAAAACGAAAGTCATGGACATTTTTTTCCACATTTTTCATAGTTTTAGTTAGCGTTACACTGTAAATATAAGATATACTGCACTTTCAGGTAGGTTTTGTTTTGTAAAAGCATTTTTTTTTCAGTAATTTTTTTTGTCAATTTTAGTTGTAGTTATTAATTGAGTTTTACTTAACTATAAAGACCTTAGTTTGTGTGTGTGTGTGTGTGTGTGTGTGTGTGCGCGCGCACATGAGCATGCCTTCGCGTTTGCCTGAGTATAATACACACCTGCAAGAGCTGCGATGGTGGGATGGGACGATTGGCTTCCTGGCACCACGCAATCATGTGTTCTGGGAAAAATGTCTGGTAAGAGAAAGCAAACCGGTTTGTTTAAAAAAAAAAAAAGATCACTGTGACATTAGGAATGACATTACATTTTTTCAAAAAAAATTAAAAAACCTCATGACCCTCATTCTATGACTGCAACATGGTCACTTGGACAAACTAAAAAGAACGCTCTCTTTCATTTCATCTCGGAAGCAAATGCACATTCACTCAAAATATGTCTGCATCATTCTTTTAGACGATGTCAGGAACATAATGAGCTGTTACCATTTCAACAAGAGGTTAAGAGAGGACACGGCATGTGGAAGAAGTTGTCAGACAAAGTAATTACCTGGGGGGTTCTGAAGAATTCATATTTGGCGTAGTTCTTCCGAAAGAGGAATCTACCATCGCTGATCATGGAAGCTTGGACCTGAACCACCAACTCATGGTCTTCGAGACAGCGCTCTGAGGGGCAACGGAAACAAATTTGCATTACGTTTGACATAACCTCTGCTTTTTTTGCTTGGCGGAGCTAATAAGCATTAAAACACACACAAAAAAATGATGACAGGGTTGACAGCAATTTCAGGAAGACATGCCAAAATAAATCCATTATGCAAATCGCTTATCAGAATCAGATTTATTGGCCACTTATTGTAAAACGCACAAGAAATTTACTGATTTGATGATGATTACTTTTTGAAATCAGATAGCTTGATGTGGACATCAAAACCATGTACGATTTATTTAGTATCATTTAATCACTTATACACATTAGTTAGCGGAGCAGTGTGTGGGACATTCCAGAAAAAATCATGTACATCCAGCGAAAAAAGCAAAATGGTCTAAAATGAAGGAAACACATTTTTAAGAGACTTGCCATTGTTCTGGTATGCGTGCAAATGTTTGGCCACTCTTAATAAGCCCGCAGTGATTCATTATTCTGCTACATTTTCATGATGATTGAGTGGTACTGATAAGAACGCCAAAGGCACTTTAAAGTGATAATGAACAAACGGCGGGTTGAAAATTCTGCCCAACAGTAATTTCCTGTTATGTACAGCCTCGTGAAACGTCTCGCCACCGATTCGTTGGATTTTGAAGAGATAGAAGATAGTAAATGTCTTTCATAGAAAGGAACTATGGCTTTAATAGAATACTGGATCCATTCAAGTAAGAAAAATGGCATCTGGTTTGAGCCACTCGAGCTCTTCAAAGGAGTCGAGACAATATGATCCCGGCTGGCCTGTTCTTAATCATTGAGGTCAGATGAGCCAGCGATACTGCCAAAAGTGTGTCCCAATGTGAATGTGGGTTGAGGTCCTGGTCTCAACATGATTTGTGTCCACTGTGACAATGGCACCAGACGTGACTCAGTCCATTCCGACAGACGTGCAAGTTTCTCTCGAGGGAAGAAATACCTTTCCCAATTGAGTCAAATAAAAAAGTTGTCATTGAATTCACTTGAGCAGAACTAATACAGTATGTAGCCTCCTTGCCCTCATATGATGTTTTCAAGGACTCTCTCTGGGAGGACTCTTCAAGGGTGTCACGACGCCTCTTTTAAATTTCCCTTCCATCCATGTCGCCTGCCTGATGAGTCACTCATGTTTGTGACACTGACTCACACTGGCAACATTACCCTCTGTCTCCTTCCTTATTAACCTTTCCGGGCTGACAAGTGAAGGTCAACATTACTTCTCAAGAGGGCCATTTCGCCCCATTCACTAATGTATGACTAGTAAGCAGCCATTGACGAGAACAGGACTCTCTGCTCCAACCGAATATTGTCCGGAGTCATTCAAAGACCTTGACTGTGTCTCTGTTTCTATTCTGATCCACCTCTGAAAACGACATGCGCACACGTTTAGTTAGGTTGGCGCAAAGTTGCAAGCACCACCAAACATGTCTCTGGTTAGCCCCTGCGATCAGACGGAAAAGACTTCTCTCGTTCATCATACAAAGCAAGAAGTAAATAAAGTGCATTTACATATTGACAATAGGCATTTAAATGTGCCTCACCTCTTGTCGCTACAAACACTCACTGGTCATGACAATACATATGCCATCATACCAGTCTGCATAAAAAAAAAAAAAAAATATATATATATATATATATATATATATATATATATATATATATATATATATATATATATATATATATATATATATATTTTATATATATATATATACTGGATTATGATTATTTTATTTATATATATATAGAGAGAGAGAGAGAGAGAGAGAGAGAGATAGCCCTTTGTTTTGCATTATATGCATTATACTGAATATTTAGTTACCTTAATTAGCTACAGTACAACGGTGAGAACATTTAAAACACTGCTACAAAGCACTACTGATTGAAATGAAATGACAATTAATTCAAGTAGCAAAGTTCTACAAACAAACAAACAAAAATCCTTGCGAAATACAGCTATTCTGTGCATTTTAGGACCATCATGTGTGAAATATATTCCATGGGAAGAAATGTAATTCAAAGCAGTTGACCTCAGATTTGGAATTTCAATATGTCAAATAGTTATTAATTGGTTCTGCTCAAGTGCAAGTGGCAAAGGCATTGAACATAATATTAAGCTAATGCGACCCAGTAAAACAGGTTTATTGTCGGGTCCACTTGACTGAGCTTGACTCAGCACATATTTGCATTTCCACGCTTGTCTTAATGTGTCAATGTGTCAAATAGTGAGCAGACAATACAATTTCAAGTCAGATAAGAATTCCTGTGTGTGTGTTTCAAAAGTGGCAGATTTTTTTTTTTCTCAGCAGCACTTTTCTAATCCTTTTTTTATTTGACTGGATTATGATTATTTTATTTAGGAAGGATTTGGGGCATTCTTTTGTCTATAATGATGAGTATGCACCGCTGCAAGGAATAGCATTGTCACAGCCAAGAGCATATACAGTATTCATCATTTTCTCATGCATTCCATTACGTCAGTGGATGAACATGAAACATAAGACAGAGACACATAAAATAATGTTGGTACAGTTTCATTAACCCTTAAAATTGTCAAAATCGCAAGCGTTACGATTTCAGCCACTCTCCTGATTTCCTCCAGCTTCACTTTGTGAAGTCACCCTGAAAATGTGAATTTCAAGGTGACTTGGACACCTTTTAACACGAAATACCAAACACTACTGGGATCGATTCAGGTGGACACAGCTGGGCCAGACCATAGAAAAAAAAAAAAAGAAGCTGAGCCAACACATGATGTCATTCAAAACAAATAAAGTTAAATGTGTTTGGCAGCATCGTGCTGGCTGCCTGCACTGATGAGAAAAAGTAATCAGATCATGGATGATTGCAAAATAGAATTAAACTTGGATGATGCAATGTACTGTATATTCTTTCATAAGGATGTGCACATCTCGGAAAAATGTTATGATAATAGGCAGTGGCAAAATGTTAGCAGGCATGGTATTATGGAAAAAATGCTTTTACATTTGGCATTGTGCTCTACATGAGATTAACCTCCCAATAGCCCTTCTCTCACAATGTTTGAATTGTGCTCCAGAAATGCTTTATAATCACTCTCCCCTAGGGCAACGCTGTGTTTCCTCACCCTCATTTTTATGCTTCAAAGTCCGAAACAAAGGCAACAGGTTCACACACCTTAATGGACCTCTGGAATAAACCATTTGTACCCTTTTTATAGCTTACACGTCGGAGTCAATGTGTGACTCAAGTACTGCACTGGGATGCTGTCTGTCCATCAATGAAGAACCTTACGGACAGAGCAATGACGATATCACAAATGTGCAGTCCCCAAAAACGGCTTTTCAGCAAAGTACAATGACTGTTTTCAGTGGAATTATATTTTAAGATCTCAATACTTCCAATTTGGGGAAGCTTTCATGTGAACATTTTTTTTTTTTGGGTTAAACAAGCATGAATACAAATTCTACCACCTCTCTGCGGTGATATTAATAGAATTGGGTCAAAAACATTACATGGGCGCTAACTGTGTTTGTCGACCGGGCCAAGGCTGTTAAGGTTACATTATAATGTCGATCAACTCCAATTTATAATTAATCATGTTCACTTTTTAAAATTTGGAATCCTTCAGTGATATACGAGAAAATATAATCAAGCATTGTACAGAATTATTCCTGTTCAGCCCAAAATGTTGCATCCTGAATGGCGGGCCTCACAGAGTTCAGAAGGGTCGGAAAAAGGATTTATGGCATTGACGACTTTTGCCACTGGGTAAATCTCAAAGTGACACCCCACAGTCTTCTTTTCTATACTTCAGTCAGCAAGGAAACAGAAAATGTAAAAGTGGATTTGCCCAAGAATTTCTTCAGTTTGGAGAATTTCTTAAATTCCATTGACCAAATTTGGCGTTTGTTGCTTGAAATAGCACTCTGCTATAATTATAAATATATATAAAATAAAAGATGGCTGGGTTGTCTTCATTTCCAGTCATTGCAATTTCAAGAAGAGTTGTAAAAGGCCCATTCTTAAATCCGTCACACTCATTTTTTTTGCCTTTCTTTCTGAGCACCCATGTCAGACAGGTCTTTTAAAAATTGATGTCGTAGTGCATTTCCAAGCGGCACTTAATTGGCGACAGCGACTCTGACCTCAGGCACAATGTTAGCCCAAATGCTAATCAATATATAACATGAAACCTACATATTCCTCATAACGCTGAGTGTGGGCTCCTTTTAATTGTGTGCATGGAGCCCTTAAACTCATTCGATCGGCTCGCAGGACAGTATATCTGCACAATGCGTGCATACGCTGCATAGTAAGTGCATGCACTCACGCTTCACTACATGCCTGCGTGAGAATATGTTCCTAGCCTGCCTGTCTGCACGAGTATGTTGGCATGCGAGCATGAATGCACCTGTGCGTGTGTCTGAATGCATCGCATATCTCGGCCCAGCCGAGAGTTTTCTCCAGGGGCAAGCGTGAGGGTCTACTCATATGTGTGCTTGTGTCTTTTGTGCAGGGTTCAGGCTCTCACCTAGCCCCAGCAGCGGGTGGTGCTCAACAAGTGCCCAACTGTTGTCGTCTACACAATGGCTTTTATAAACCAGGAGCTGGCAAAGGTCCCTGGCCGTCATGTCGGCTGGGATCTCCACCACTTTGCCCATGCCGTCTTCGGTGGAGATCTTAACAATCTATGAGGAGGCAAAACAAAATATCAAAATATTGCAATTTGAAGGAAATGTCACTGCTCAAGAATGACTATTCCTTTATTATTCAAAAAGAAGGACATTTTTTTCAAATTGACCGCACAGAAAATGCACAAACAAATGATTCCGTTTTCATGTTGGTCTGGAACGTCAGAAAATAGGAGGACATTTGGATAATTATTTTCCCCAAAGGAAAAGCAGCTGGTTAATCAATGGTCGAAGTTAATCAATGGTCACATTCACATAGAGCCTTGTATTCCAATTAGAATGCAACCAAATTACCAAATGGAATGAAAATACTTCATGTCACACATCACAGGGCAAATCAGTGTGTAATCGCTTCTTTTTTTCAAATTTGTGCCATCAATGCAGTAGCATACATCGTTATTTTTGTGATGCCGATGCAGAATGCAATGCGGCAACACTCCACAGGTGTGTCATACGATCTAGCTCGCCACTCGGTTTCCAGAATGCATTGTGTGGGGCAACATATTTAATAACGTTATAAGAAGGTTAATCCTTGTCAAATAAATGTGTGTTTCTGTTCCCAGTCGTCGAATGTGTGTCATATTTAAACGCTAACAATTATGTCACTGTTTGTTTTAAACAAAAAAATGTGACTTCAGGTTGTGTGCGAAATAATGGTATCCAGTCCAATTCCTTGTTTAAATTTGCTGTGCTTTGGGCATTGCTGGATAGAGATTCATGACTTAGTTCAAGAAGTTAGCCCACCCGCATTACCTAGAATACTTTTGTAGATAACATACATTTCAAGAAGTCAATGTGACACCATTGCTAATAGTCAGATTTTTTCATATATAATTAAAAAAATAATAATAAAATGTGAAATGTAGAACAATTGCCTACTAGAGTGATCGATCGGCTATTAAAGACTTTGACGATGTCCGATAATGATCGGCCAGCGATTGTTCGGAACATCTCTAAAGATGCAATTTATTTTCTTAAGCACAGGATTTATATTTATGATTGTATTATATACTTGTCAGAAACTTCATTAGGTTAAAAAAAAAACGGCAACCATCCATCCCTATTCAAAGACCGTTTATCCACATTATGGATAAACGGTCACGAGTAACCTGGAGCCTAGAAGAAGTGTACTAGATCCTGGACTGGTAGCCAGTTATCACAAGAAAGATATGGACAAACAACCACTCACATTTGCATTCACATTGGCAACATTGTGGCAAGAAGCCGCAGAACCTAGAAAAAACGAAAAGCGAGAGCCGAGAATCAAACCCAGAACCTCTCGACTGGAAGGGAGATGACTGTCTACTCCTCCGTGCTGCCACGTGCGAACTAGTGAGATCCAATACAAGAGTTCAACCAAAAAGTATGCATGAGGTCTTTGGATATTCTGTTACTCTCGTATTGGTAATAATATAACCAAGGTATTAGAATCACCTCTTGCTATGTGCAGTGCATTTCCATGTGTCTAATCCTCCAAATGCCGTGAAACAAATTAGTGTCTCTCCGGGTTTTATGATGCATTGGTTCTCAGCTGACTGTTCAGGTGTCCAGGAAAAGTATAATAAAAGAAAAAAAAAGGAGTATCACAATTCACACTGAACAAGAAAAAAAATGGTTTATTATTTGTATGCACAGCATATATAGCACTTAAGGATAAAGGGAAGTCATCAATGCTTATTGCAGAAATACATGCAGCTCTCCAGGAATAAAGAAAAGGACTATGGACACATATTTGATAATATTTTGCCAGTCCGCCTTATTACCAAGAGCTTCCTCCCCAACTGCCAGTGACAGGAAATGAAGCAGGGTGAGTACAGTAGTCCGAAACGAACCTCCAATAACTGCCCACAGGTTGGCTCAGCACAAGGAAACCATGCAGTCACAATAATCACATATTGAAAACTGGGGGAGCCTACTCAGCTTGTGGAGGAATCCAGCCACAAACCAGTTTACACAGATATCATACTATACCTGTAGATG
>CAAKHF010015944.1:0-10934 GCA_901007745.1 Hippocampus kuda
TTAAATAACGACCCAAGACTTGTCTGGCAAGCACCTCTTGGGTTATACCATCTCAACTATAACGGGAAGGGGGAAATAATCCCCAAACGTCATCTTTCCTTTTGTAGGAGACTGCACTGTCTCGGAGTTGTTTGTGTAGTTTATTCCTTTGTTGTGTGTTGACATCCCCCCGTGCCTCATAGAATTTATTTCATGATTTCCTCTCTTGATTTTTCTGTTTGGCGCATTACATTTTTGCTTTTCTGAGTGTCATTGAAGTCATCGTTGATTTACGTTATCGGGGGGCGGTCACTCTCGAGCAGAAGGCACGAAGACCGAGAAGGAGAAGGACGTGCCTGTACTGTAGTTGCTTGAGTTGTGTAGACGTTTAAAAAAGAACCAACACGACAGCTCATTTGTTTTCTGTCGTTTTGCTCCGCTACAGAAACTGCCGTGTGAACGCAAGTGGGGCTGCAACGACACTGTGCCGGTGCTGTCACGCTCAGTGGCTTTGCACGTGTGAACGCTCCACAAAATTTGGTCCGGTGTAAAATATATCGCAACAAAATATATCGGTGCAGCGCCGGAGCAAATGTGTGCCGTGTGAACAGCCCTTTCAATACATGTCTAAATTCAATTAGAGCTGGTGTTTAAACAGTCGTCCTCCTCATGCTGTTCACATTTTGACATCATGAGACCAAGATGACACCTAATAATGGATCAACAGTACCTTGCCATTGTCATGCTTCAAACAGGACGTTTTCAGACTCAATTCCAGGCACGTTTAAGGGAGATGAGAGGCACCCAAGTGTCACGTCAGACCATTCAAAACCGTTTATATCAGCGTGGTCTGCGTGCTAGACAACGTGAAAGGGTGTCTGGCCACACCGCCATGCACAGGCGTCATCATCTTGCATGGGCAAGGGAGGATTCACGCTGGAGGAGGAATCAGTGGGTCTAAGTGATGTTCTCTGATGAAAGTCGATTCATGAGCGAAAATTATGTCCGCCAATGATGTTGGAGACGTCAAGAAGAGCGTTATGCATTAGCCACTGTTATCACCAGATGAGCTTTTGGTGGTGGCTGTGTTACATTGTGGGCTGGTGTGTCCAGTCTGGAAAGAATTGCCCTATACTTTGTGACAAGGCCATACTACCTAAATAACTTTATTAATCCAGTGATTGTGCCCCTGCATGAACAACACGGGCCTAATTTCATATTCATGGAACGACAATACTCCAGCTCATCAAGTCTGCATTATCAGGGAACGCCTGTTCGAGACTGGTTTACGGTAAACCAGTGTCAAGCCTAAAATGGAATGTCCTGCACTTTGTCCAGACCGGAATCCTATTGAAAACCTGTGGAATCAGCTCTGTCACTGTGTAGAGGCTTGAAACTCTTCACTCCAGAACCTTAATGACCTGAGGGCTGTCCTTCAAGAAGATTGGGATGCCATGTCTCAGCAGAGAATAAATCGACTTGTGAACAGCATGAGACATTGTTGTCAAACTGTAATTGATGCTGAAGGGCACATGACGAGTTATTGAGACGTTGAAATTTGTTGTTGTGGTGTACCCACTATTGTTAACTTTTGTTTCAATGGGTTTTTTGAGATGAGGACATCACCAGTACATCCATCTACTTAAATGTTCTAGTTTGATGATATGATAGCACTTTCCATAAAGTTTCACCTGACAGCCAGGTATCCCTAACTTTTTGTGAGCAGTATATTTTACTCATTTGTATACTATGCCCTTGTGGATAAAGCTTGGATACAAATTTCATACTTCAACCACTGACCATTTCCCAAAAGCCCGGGGTAGAGTTAATGATCTTTTTTGCTCACGTTTGCTGCAGGCCACTAAAACATGTTCCACCTAATTCTTATTTTCCTGGACAGGTCATAAAACGTAAGCCTCTTTACATAGTAATAAAACGTGGCAACAGTGGATATGGCTCATATTCACAAAGGTAAAAAGCTTTTTCCACGAATCCACACATCCACGAGCAACGACGTGAATGAAGCTTCTCATCTTAAGCCATCTGCGCTCTTAAAACAGATAACTACAATAAAAAAAAAAAAAAGTTGAATATATTAGGCTGTTTTTAAGTGACTGTGTCGCCTCTGGTTTCCTCGTTACCTAACTGCGTAAACATTGTGTTCCAGCCGCAAAATCCACTGTTACCGTGCGTCTCAGTAATGGTGAAACGTTCAACGCGCTTGAGAGAAAATAAGTTAGACATACCTTAAAGAAGATGTAATGTTTCAACTCACAAATCCTGAAAAAAAGAAACGTCGTGCCAATCGAGCGAATATCATTCCACCACAGTGGCGGAGGGAGGCGGCGCCTCGCTTCACTTTGTGGCCAGTTGCCGGAGAAGCAGTTTTAGTTGAATGGGCGCGACACCTAAGCTCTTGTTAGCACCCCAGAAAACATTGATCGTAAAAATGATAAGATATCTTCCTCAACATGAGACAATGAGGCGCGTTTCGGCAGAGGAAGCGAGGAGCTCCGCTCCAATTGCGCACAGTGCGTCATACTTGCTGCATCCACTTGGGGGCGCGATTCACTCTGCTGCCAAAATCAATCAATTCAGTATTGTACCTCAAATACCGAACCAGGTGACCCCTTGACGGTTATCACTCCACAATTGTTTTTTTTGTTTGTTTTGTTTTTTACTTTTCCACGACATGGAAGTGTCAAACATATCCAATAAAGATGTTTTCTCCTGCGAAAGTTCGAGCATAGTTGTACACAAACTTTCACAAAATTAAATCACGAGACCCTCCATTTAATGGTAGTCATACAAAAAAAATGTCAAGACAATAGCTTACGTTATTTAGTAAAACAAGAAAAACGTGTATCCTAGTTATTCTTGTCAAAATTCATTGGGGAGGGGTGGGGGGGTCCTCAGTATCCGTTAGATGACTCAACGTCAAACCAGATCAATAGAGCGTGTAAGGGAAAAGTATGACTTCGACGTCTGTGTTTGTGTGTGAGAGCTGCGTGAGACCTCAAATGACGTCACCGCAAGATATAAAGGTGCTCCCGTGGGCAGGATGGGACGTTCAAACGTTCAACTCTCAGATAGGAAGAGCAGCGTGGAGGTGGGGAGCAGTGCAGCAGAGAAGCAAAAAAAAAAAAAAAAAGTTCACGCATAGTCTTTGGAGTATGAACAAGTCTACTTTAACGCTTCTCCTCTTGTTTCTTGGTTGTCTTGTTTGTGAGGGAGGTAAGTCACACGTCTAAACGGTTGAAAGCTTGCCCAATGCATTTAGTGTGTTGCTATGGATTTTAAGAATGACTTTTCCTCATGTTGTTTGTCAGGTAACCTTTGCTGCTCAGAGCCATGCCAGAACAGAGGTGTTTGCACAGCCCTCGGATCTGACGCTTATGAATGTGACTGCACACGTACTGGCTATTACGGCCCAAACTGCACAACACGTGAGTACTTAATCTTCTTGGAGTTATCAAAGAACAGTATTTTATTTTCCGAGTGAGTAACGTTTCAATTGAATTTCTCCAGCTGAATTTCTCACACGGATAAAAGTGCTCTTGAAGCCCACACCCAACACAGTCCACTATCTTCTCACCCACTTCAAGGGCTTCTGGAACATCATCAACAACATCTCGTTTCTCAGAAATGCCATCATGAAATATGTGCTGACATGTAAGTCTATTGAGAAGAGCACAAGGTCAGAAGACATAATAGAATAACACTAATAGCCATTTTTTTTTTCTAGCTCGTTCCCACATGATTGACAGCCCCCCAACCTACAATGCGGATTATCATTACAAAAGCTGGGAAGCATATTCCAACCTTTCCTACTACACGAGAGCCCTCCCTCCAGTGCCACAGGATTGCCCAACACCTATGGGAGTAGTAGGTGAGCGTTCTCTCTCTGCCTCCAAACCTGTTTTCTTAGATTCCTGAATAGGCAGTAAGGGGTGGCTGAGTCCCATTGCATCAGAGGAAGTAATCTTGTAAAATGGGAATTCGTCTGGCTTGGCAGGCTTTTGGTGGGGGTGGATACAAAAAAAAAAAAAAAAGGCCAAGTGAGGTTCTTTCGACAAGCTTAGTTGTAGGTCGGCCTCAAGTGTGACTGTCCTTGCTCATTTTCAAGTCGTCTTGTCTGCATGGTGTCATTTAATTCAATAGCCATATGAAGCACACTGGTAAAAACACTTCAACACCATCAAGTGATGAGTATAATCTAGTCTTGACTGACTTGGTCTCAATTGTTCATTCAGGTAAAAAAGAGCTTCCTGATGTGAAGCTGCTTGCAGAGAAGCTACTGACAAGGAGGAAATTCATCCCTGACCCACAGGGCACCAGCCTTATGTTTGCATTTTTTGCACAGCACTTTACACACCAGTTCTTTAAAACGGACATGAAGAGAGGTCCTGCCTTCACAATGGCAAAAGGGCATGGGGTAAGAAGAGTTTTCAGTTGTCTCAGGGCTGAATTTATTTACATTTCACTATATATTCATATCGCGATTGTATTTTAATATCGACTTTATTTTCAGGTGGACCTCAGTCACGTTTATGGAGACAGCCTGGAGAAGCAACACAAACTGAGGCTCTTCAAAGACGGCAAACTTAGATATCAGGTACATGTGGAGAGAGAGCGCGTCACCCTATCATTTCTTTCAGATCACACAAATGTCTCACATTGACCTACATGTAATTGCAGACGCTGGATGGGGAGATGTACCCTCCGACAGTAAAAGATGTAGGCGTTGATATGCACTACCCCCCTCACGTCCCTGACTCTCATCGCTTTGCTGTGGGCCATGAGGCTTTTGGCCTGGTCCCTGGTCTCATGATGTATGCCACCATTTGGCTCCGGGAACACAATCGAGTATGCAATGTCTTGAAGCAAGTCCATCCTGATTGGGATGACGAAAGACTCTTTCAGACTTCGCGACTCATTCTGATTGGTGAGTTGACGAGATAAACTGTTGTAATGTCGTTTTAATGGTATAGCAGTCAGAGGGATGATAGAGACAATCCATTCAATTCTTGGTTTTACTCACCTCTAGGAAGTTTTGAAAAGTGGAAGCTATACATTCGATTGAATTAATCACACACTGGAGCTTTTAACCTTCCTGTGATGAAACCGGAATTACTTCACAAAGGGGAAATGTTCACTGTTAAGAGTTCCATTGTTGCCTCAATTTGCTAGTTTACTTCAAGAAATACTGAGTCGATTATTTGCCCAACAGGGGAAACCATCAAGATTGTGATTGAGGACTACGTCCAGCACCTGAGTGGCTATAACTTCAAGCTCAAATTTGATCCCGAGCTGCTCTTCAGCCAGCGTTTCCAGTACCAGAACCGCATTGCATCTGAGTTCAACACCTTATACCACTGGCACCCACTGATGCCCGACTCTTTCCACATCGAGGAGAAAAATTACAACTATAAAGAGTTTGTCTTCAACACCTCTGTAGTGACTGAGCACGGCATTGCCAGCCTGGTGGAGTCCTTCAGCAAGCAGATAGCTGGGCGGGTATGATTATGCACTTTTTTTTTTCCGCAACAATTACATCAAGATTGACAGTGATGATATTTTATGCATAACTGCTTTTCTTTTACTATTCTTTTAGGTTGCTGGTGGTCGGAATGTCCCAGGACCGATTATGTATGTGGCTATTAAGTCCATAGAGGCCAGCAGACAAATGCGTTACCAGCCTTTGAACGCCTACAGGAAAAGATTCTCAATGGCTCCGTACAAGTCTTTTGAAGATTTGACAGGTGAGATTATCCTTCGCATGAGTACTTTTGAACCAGTTTGTTGTAGCCATGAGTCTAACTACTAAAGCAACAGGAAGTTTAAGAAACGTTCTTATTGCATAGTTCGAAGAAAATACTACAGGCTTGCCTCATCTTGGAAAGCTTAGAAATGTACAGTATTTTCACCAGTTTCCAGCCTAGATGTTCATCCGTTCATTTGAGAGTGTGCAAAGAGATTTTCACCCCAGTGAACAAAATGTAAAGAAAAAGTCGCGTGTTCTTGCTTCAGAGTGAAAAATTTAGAACAGAAGGAAAACTCTAAAAAGGTATAGGAGTAAATCAAGCATATGTGGACAATGGCAACGCACACGTTGACAAATAGCCATTCACTCTCAGATTCACACCATTGGCCAGTTTCGTTTCCCCATTTAACCTAACAGGCATGTTTTAGGAATGTGGCAGGAAGGTTACCAGAGAAAACTATGAAGCAGATAGGCTAACCACATGCCATGCTATGCTACCTAGATTTAGCCCCCCCCCCCCGTTTCTGTAAATATATCCAGTTTAAAAATACGGCAGATAATCTTATGTAAACCAGAATGATGAAAATTAAAAGCACATATTTGCTCCTTCCTCCGGCTTCAGGTGAAAAAGAAATGGCAGCAGTGCTTGAAGAGATGTATGGAGATGTCGATGCCGTAGAGCTCTACCCAGGCCTACTTGTGGAAAAACCCAGACCCAATGCCATCTTTGGGGAGACCATGGTGGAGATGGGAGCCCCTTTCTCACTCAAAGGCTTAATGGGAAACCCCATCTGCTCTCCAGAATACTGGAAGCCCAGCACCTTTGGAGGCAGTGTAGGATTTGACATTGTCAATACAGCATCTCTGCAGAAGCTTGTGTGCAATAATGTGCAGGGGCCTTGTCCAGTGGCATCATTTCACGTCCCTGACATCGATGATGCAGGCTCCATCGTCATCAACTCCAGCACATCCCCCTCACGCAGTGGTGACATGAACCCGACAGTCATTTTGAAAAAAAGGACTAGTGAGCTCTAAAGGGTTTTTGTATGACATGGAACTATTTATTTATTTATTTTTTAACATTATTTATACTATTTATAATAGAAGACATTTTATGTAAGCAGACTTTTTAATGGCGTTTTCTATATTGTTGTACGTCTATGTTTATTTATTAAAGGAGCGTGTATAAATTATTGTAAAATGAAAGACCTCAAGGACTGCAACCTGATACTTGAAAGCTAGTTTACAATTCCATTGTAGTGTAAGATTTTTTGTTTGGTTTTTGTTTTTGCCGTGTTTTAAGACGGAGAGCTGCTTGTCTTCCACTTGTGATCATGTATTGTTTTTCTGTTTTACTGTCACATAATACATGTTACTTTATAAGATCTGGACCACTACGATAGATAGCAAACTAGTGGCACTTTAATGGTAACATTCACAGTGGCTCACATGATTGTGATAAGTGTAAAGTATTTTCTGGTCATTAAATTATATTTCTGATACACCCATGTTTGTTATTTTGATTTTCATTTAATATTAATAATAATTAGATTGGTATATTCCCTTCCTGATGATGTCATAGATCTCTTTTGAGGAGTATTGTTCCACTCCTCTTGCGCGTGTTGCTTCAGTTCACAATGCACATCACTCTTTTTAAAGGCACCGCAACACCATTTGAACTGGGTTGAGGTGTGTTCTTTGATTCATTTCTCTCAAACATTGTGGATTTGTTCAAGTGCTTGGGATCATTGTGCTATTCATGAGGCAGTTTCAGGAAAACTGCAGTATAGAGGTTAGTCAGCAAGGTGCCATGGTTCCATGGCTGTAAAACCAACCAAAATATTTTGCCACTGTGCTCGATTATTGCTTTGGAGTGTTAGGACTGATGTTTGTTTTTTGACAAATGGGGAAGCAGGCACTTCCTGTATGTCATCTCTATATTGCCCGCTCATGGCTCTCTACAATCGTAAGCGTAAGCCATGCTGACATGTTATTTTTAGGAAGAAGAGGGCATTAGATTTTGTTCCGTTCTTGAAAAGTATTTTTAAACTGTGCAATCATCAGGGTTAAGATGGAACTTCAAAATCATCTTTATTGGTCAAGTATGTAAAAACACAAAGGATTTGTGGTGTAAGCCACATAGTATTCCAGTAACAAACAACTACAACAAAATTAACATTTAGGATGTAACACATAGGTACAGAGAATCTTTACGTGATGTAAGGGTATCGTTAGTGCTGCAGTAGTGAACAATGGCAGCTGTGCAAATGATGCAGACAGCAAAACTGAAATGCCCAGTAGGGCAGTAAATATGTTACAATGACACTTGTGCAGATGACTCAGAGATTTGGCACTCAATTTAAATTGACGAGTATATATTACAGAAATGATGATACAATGAATGTGCAAATGATACAGAGTCCTTGAACACTTTGAAGTGTCCAGTGGTGTGGAATAGTGATCAACAATTTTAGAAATGTGTTGAGAGTATGGGTGTGTGTTAGTGCCCATGGCATGGGTAACTTGCACATGTGTGGTGTGACGGCACACTTAATGCTGAAAGGTTTTGGAGGAGCATCCAGTATACTGCCAACCAAACAACGTCTTTTTCAGGGATGTCTCTGATCAATTTCAGCAAGACCAAGCCACATTCTGCAGATATTACAACAGCGTGGCCTTGTAGTAAACGTATGCGAGTATGAGACTGGCCTGCCAGCAGTCCTGGCTTGCCTCCCATTGAAAATGTGTGGAAATCCTGGCATGTTGAGCAACTCAAGTTGTACATCAAGCAAGAATGAGAAAGAATTCCACATTGAAACCTTCAACAGTTACTGCTTTCAGTTCCTAAAGACTTATTGAGTGTTGTTAAAAGGAAAGCTGCTGTATCACAGTTGTAAGGATGCTCCTGTCCAAGCTTTTTTGGAACGTGTTGCAGACATTAAATTAAAAATGGGAGAATTCTGTGTGTGCAACAAAGCAATAGATTTTATCCGTTTGAACATTAAATAGATTGTCTTTGTGGTGTAATCAATCTAATACAAGTTGAAAAGGATTTTCAAATCATTGAATTTGTTTGTATTTGTGTTTCACACAATGTTCCAACTTTTGGGAATTAGTCTTTTTATGAGCACTTACTACTACGATATTTGAAGAAACTACATGCTGTTTTTGTTTTCGTTTTAAGGTTTTTATGAACATTGTCCACAATGTCCATGTTAGGACAAATGTTTCACCAGGAAAGCTGATCAATCCTTTTTACTGAAAATCAGATGTGAGGAAATGGCAATCCATCCAAATTTAATGAGAGGAAATCATTTGTCAACAATTGAGGCTATCAACATAACGCAATTATTTTTCTTGGGTCACAATCTCAACCAAACAAAGTAGAAACAATGTTGACGTGACTGCCGGCACAGAGTTGTGAATCAGGCCACAGACAGTCATTCCCAAATAATACCGGCCACATTTTCCCATCACCACAGACAACACTTTGACTTTTTCCCGGTCACTGTGGATTATTAGTTTGGCGACAAAGCAAGACTGTTCACAGAAGCCGTGGAAAATTACATTAAGTCATGTGAATCGGTTGTCATTTGAGCTGCCTTGGCTCCTCCACCTGCTGGTGTTTGTCCTCCAAAGGACCTGGCGTAGGATTCCCTTTCCCAAATACTTGCTCCATCACGGCATGAAAATGGCCTAATTGTGTGTGCACATTGTTCGTTTTCTAGACTGTCACTTGCCCAAGGAGTGTTATTATTCCATTACACAGTAATGTGTGGCATGATCGGGTTCTGGTTCAGGAGAGTGGGTCAAAGAAACATATCTCAATTTGTGTTGGTGTAGTGAGGATAAGTAGGGGCTTGGAGTTCAGTGTGGGAAGTGATCAGGAAACTTAAGTGTGTGTTTTCTTCCTCTGTAACTCCGAACCCAGATTAGGCATGGAGGGAATAAGCCAAAAAGGAGTTATGTGTTGCCTTGCAGGTGCGGGCTCGATTCAGTTGTGAGCTCATGCCAGATGCCGTGCACACTACAAGCTCTGGCATTGACCTATCCACATTGCGTGATACCTAAATTGGCTCGACTGTTTGTTGATCAAGCCATGTCATTTTATCAAATAAACGGAAGTCATTTTTAGTTTATCCCTATCTCCCTGGATCTTGGCAAACAAAGAACATAATATGATATACCTATACAATTATGGTCCCACAGTGGGGAAATTCACACAAATGACAAATGAGGACTAACTGGTTACTTTGACTGGAATGAGGGGATTCAAGATGACCAATTTACCCCTTAACCACCATTACGCCACATCCTGGAACACTATTTTTGGTTCATTACAAACACTCCTGAATGACTCAATAAAACACTTTAACGTTGAACTATGTCACTGCCATAGTTCTACACCAGCCTTACTATGTGGGTTGGCAAGAAACCGGAAGTTAATGGATTCATTTTTAAACTTTATGGTAGTTAACATGCGATCATTTGATGAGGACTATCTTTAAAAAAAAAAAAACTCACTGATAGGGTTCAGGACTCTTGTTCTACTTTTTGACCTTTTGGGGAATATAGGTCAAATGTCCAAACTGTTCAACTGACGGGGCCAAGTCATTCATGTTCAGATAGACCACTATTGAATAATAGAGAGGTGTAACTTTTTGGCTTTTATAAAGTTTAATGACACTTTTTCTGAAAAGTTTAGAGTAACACTGTTCTCTGATCTACTTTATTTTTCTTATCAGTATTCTTTGTCAAATTTTGATTTGTATTTGAAACTGCCATGCACTGGTATCAAACTCAAGGCCCGGGGGCCAGATCTGGCCCGCCATATCATTGTATGTGGCCCGCGAAAGCAAATCAAACATGTCAACTTCCATGATGCTTGCTGAAATCCCTCCCAAAATTTACTATTCTAATATGTAATAAATAAGAGACATACTGTAAACATTTTCTTATAAACAAACTCCTCATTACAGTAACTTAAACAATGGTTGAATAAACCGTTATTATTGACTTTTCTCCTTTGGTTTCGGTCAGAACGGCCCTCCAAGGGAAATGGTAACTAAAATGTGGCCCACAACAAAAATGATTTTGACACCCTTGATTAATACGATACCGTGTGCCTATATTTCCTACAGTGTGTGTGTGTGTGTTTTTTTCATGAAGTGTGTCATGGTGCGTTTGATTC
>CAAKHF010015946.1:0-16436 GCA_901007745.1 Hippocampus kuda
GTAATTGGCTGGCAACTAATTCAGGGTGTCCCCTGCCTACTGCCCGAAGACAGCTGGGATAGGCTCCGGCACCCCCCGCGACCCTAATGAGGATGAAGCGGTTCGGAAGATGAATGAATGAATGAATGAATGTTTTGCGAATGTGGGAGGACACTCGAGCACCCGGAGAAAACTCATGCAGGCACGGGAAGAACATGGAAACTCCACACAGGAAGGCCAATGATGGATCTGAACCCTGGACCTCTGTGTGTTACTGCGATGCGGTATACATACTAACCAGTCACCCCCTTTCTGCCCACACAAAATCCTACAACAGAAAAACATTCAAATAAAAGCATTTTTTGGACCTACACACCAGCCATTTTATCACCAGGTGACAAACCTCTCACCGTGGGTTCGAGTTCGGAGACAGTTGAATTGAATGTACTCGTAAGAGGGAGCACATAACTCCTACTCTGGCATCCCTACACTGGCTCCCCATACATTTTAGAGTTGTGTTCAAGATCCTTATTTGTTTTCAAATCTCTAAATAATCTCGCGCCACCTTACCTCTCTGAGCTCGTCCGCCCCTGCACACCTGCCCGGGGCCTCAGGTCTGCGGACCAGACATTATTAGAAGTGCCAAGAACTAAACTGAGGCTCAGAGGCGATCGAGCCTTTTCTGTTCCTGGTCCCTCTCTCTGGAATGACCTCCCACTGAACATTCGGCAAGCCTCCTCGCTGCCCATCTTCAAAACCCTCCTCAAAACTCACTTGTATTCTTTGGCATTCGACTCAGCATGATTTATGACTTAGATTTGTTCTCGGTTTTACTGTTTGGTGCTTTCTACCGTCTTTATTACCGATTTGTTTTACTATTTATTATATATGTTCAATTGATCTATGTACAGCACTTTCTATGCAGCGATGGCTGTTTGAAAGTGCTCTATAAATACAGTTGAGTTGACTTGACTTGACCCTAATGCCTCCACTGCTAATCATGCGTTTTTGCTGTACCTAACTTCACTAGCATATATGACCTTTTATTTTCAATTTTGCAAACTTGTTTCAAGCATTTAAGAGGTTCCTTATTCATCACGTAGTACATACCCCTACTTCTTTGGTTTTGCTCTTGCCACGCTGAGGGATGACTGTCACTGCCATGTTATTCTGTGCATTTTATATAACCAGTAAGGCTCCAGCAAAGGTTCAAAAATTTGAATGGAAAATGGACTAAGGGTGTTCTTCCTGGTTTTCCATACGCCCAATACTCTTCTCAAGTGTTATTTTTTTGTTTTCTGGTAAGCCTCCAAGGTTTTTCTAGTGTTTTTCTTTTTTTAAAAATATCTTTACTTTACCATTTTGATGGGGACGTGAGACATCCATGATATTTGTCATGGTTCCAGAGGTGCAAAGACATTTGACAGTCACAGTACTTTGTCACCACTCACCACGGTTTGAAATTCACACCATTTTCTAGTCAGCTCCTTAGCTGCTGACTGGTCTGGCTTCTCTCAGCTGCCTTGATGTTGACAATGAGGTCTAAAAAAAAGCCAGCAACATGGGTACATGCACACTGCTGGCCTTTTTAGGTGGTCTGATCAATGAGAGTGTTGAGACAGTGATCTGCTGCCAAAGCTTTTGACTTGGTACTCACTGCCTTGGTTCCCAGTTGAGATATACCTGTAGTTTAGTGCAGTGGTTCTTAACCTGGGTTCGATCGAACCCCAGGGGTTCGGTGAGTCGGTCTCAGGGCTTCGACGGAGTCTCTGCCATGGAGGGTAAGACACACGCAACTCAACATGTTAATTACTTATGACACACCCGCTTCGCCATCACTGGCTGCAGATGATCACATTACATTGCTTGTCCAATCAGTGCTGTGGGAAATTTAGTTCGCTTCGTAGTCAATGTGTGAATGTTGTGATAGTACGTCATACAAAAAAATAAAAAGAATACTTATCCCATGAAATTTTATTTGTTTTTATTTATTTTATTTTATTTATTTTACACAGTATCTTGAATTTGTAAAAAAAATAAATAAATATATTTATTTTTCACTCATGCAGGGTTCGGTGAATGTGCATATTAACTGGTTGGGTTTGGTACCTCTAAAAAGGTTAAGAACCACTGGTTTAGTGCTTTAAACTGGCTGTTAGCAGAGACTGTGAAGCCCTGCAATAACGGACTTCAATTCATCACAACCAATGTCGGGGACCTCCGGGGCTGTGTGAGTGCAGCCCCACTCTTGACCATATGCACAGATGATTGCAGTTCATCCTCAAATAATCAGTTTGGAATCAAGTATCCAGATCATGTTTTGATAACCCTGCTGAAACATTCAGACAGTCAGGCCCTGCATCAACAGGGCATGGCCATGGTTGTGAAAGAGAGTAAAAGTAACACATAAAACAAAACAAAACAAACAAAGAAAAAAACTAATAAGATAAAATAAATTTAAAAAGATTCTCAGCACCAAACCCATATCCGCCTTCCACTGTCACAATCATTGCATAAAACAGGTGGAGTCAATCCAATATTTGGGAGTCACGGTTGACTCAACATTATCACGAAAACATCACATTGAGTTAATCGGAGTTAGAACGCCCAAACAAGGATTATATCAGTCAGGTCGATCTGGGTCACACAACAGGTTCTCCTTCTGTTGTCACCGCCAGTCTTCAGTGTGATGCGGTACTCTAATGGTGTCTTGTTCAGCTGCCTCAACAGTCACTGCAAAACCTGGACCAACACACCTGATTAAAATCTATTCAAAGATTGTGGGTTAACCTTTGCACGAACTGTTCAAAGCCACCTAGCATAACAACACCACGTGATTGGCTAAAATGATCATCTCAGGCCCCAGCCATGTTCTCAATAATGAATCCTGTATGTCTTTTTTCCATCTGGGTGCCGGTACTGTCTATAGCTTCATCTTTGGAAGTCATGGCTGCCCATCAGCTGCGCATTTATTTAGCTTGGAGATATCGGCGCTGTTGGAACTGTCTGCGTTAGTGCGGGTGGATGGATGGCTGCTGGAGCTGAGGATAAGGAGAGGAACGTCGGCGTGGAGCGCAGATGCGTATTTGGAACTGAGAAACTGCGCTAGGAATTGAAGCGGATTTATATGGGACAGGAGTAATGAACCAATCTCTTTTCTCATCAATAGACGCTACAGTCTCTAATTTATTTTCAAACAGCTTGAAGCAGACGTGTGGGCAGATGTCATGCAAGTTTTGAGCATGACGTCTCCGTCATGCACGTTTTGAGCATGACGTCTCTGCTCTACTGGTGAAAGGACATGCTGATTTTCTCCTCTTTCATCTATAACTGCTTCAAACAACAAGGCGTGTGCAAGAATAGTGCTTATGGTTGGTTGCATGACTGTGCATGTCTTACGTGTTGTGTTATATTAATGTATTTTATTTTAGGTTATTTTATGTTAGGTGTTCTGTAAAGCAGGGGTGCCCATTACGTAGATCGCGATCGACTGGTAAATAACGGACTGGTCCTAAGTCGATCGCGAGGGGTGTAGCGGAGAAAAAAAATCAAAATCATTTTATGTGTCTTTGTGCATGAGACACAGAGTGTGAGCAGGAGTGAAAAGGAGCTTGGACTGAACCATTCATTTGCTGTCCATCTTATTAGCTTGGCATTGTGTTATTAGCTGCCATTGTGCACCACAAAAAGCTCCTTAGGCCTGTTCCGCTATTCGCTGAATCTGAGCTTTGTGCCAAGGGCTTTTTGAAGGTATTTGAGACCATGAAAATTCAATCCCAAACCGAAAGCATTGAGCTTTCTGACAGATAAATTAAGAGGATTACCTGCACAATAAGATAATGTCTCACTGACAGCACAGCTCTTGCTAATTCAGTTTGTAGTGGACAACTATAAAAAAATATAAACAAAAACAACAACATGATCAACAATTTCGTCTTCACCAAACATGAGCCACACCGGCACAAACTGCATTTTCAAGACATTTTCAAGTGATACCATATTCTGTTGATACAGAGGTGACTAGAAACGCACAAACTGTTTACGATTCAGCATCCTTGCATTTGTTTGTATTTTTTGTGAGTGTTGAGGATTGACTGGATCAAGAAAGAGTTTATCAGAGGACAGCTCGGACTAGAAGATTTGGAGACAAAGCCAGAAAGGCCATCTTGAGATGATTTTCACATGTGCCACGAAGGGACAGTGCATATATGGGTCCTGGATATGTGTCCTCTGGATAGGAGGCAAAGAGAAGACCAAAGAGGAGATTTAATGAGGAAAGTTATAAATGTTAAAAATACATGGAAAAAAAACCACAATGCTTCTCAAATTTGAAAAGTGTTACTTAGATTTTATTTATTTATTATGCTCTGAATTTCTTCATCAAGCACACAAAATGGTTACAGTGCACTTTAGGTTCAGGGTGAACCTAAAGTGCACTCCAACCTTTCCAGGAAAACTTGATTTGACCTTCTCTAAACTTTTCAATGCATATACACAACTGCTCATTGTTTCAGTACATGGGCAAAATTCACAACCGGTGTTTGATAGATGAAAATCTATTTATAAATGAGGTCCATGTCTCTGCCTTTCAGTTACCGGTACTCCTCCGGTATTTCTATTGCAATCTACCAATAACGCTATGACATTTATTGTGAGCTAATTGGCCACTTCCTTTTGAGAACTGTTTGAAGATACGCAATGGCGAGGCACTGGTGATCAATTGGTCGGTGTCGTTTTGGTCTCAAGATGTGAAAATAAGAAAAGCATGATAACGAGAACTGTTGAAATACTCATTCTAATTGTAGCATGACAAGTGCTGGTCCATTCATGGCTCCAACACCTGTTGCAAATTTTGCTTTTTAGTTCCTAAAGAGCAGTAATGTGTGCAAAAAGAAAGAAAGGAAAAAAAAACAACAAACAAAAATCTGAACAGTTGGCCACTGCGTTCACCTGCAAAAGTTCTACATTTTTGTCGAGTGTCAGATTGCTTTTATGGGAGTGACCAAAGCAGATTTTTCCATACAGCTTTTGAGATAAATCTCATTGTATAGTGCTGGTATGTACCTGACAACATAGAGCAAATATGGCGCTGTTATCGTTCATATGTAAACAAACATGCACTGAAAGAATTATGTCCAATGAGAAAGAGTGAGAGGAAGACAGTATGTAGATTCTTCAAGTGCAGCAAAAGAAAGACAAAAAAGAGCAATGGAAAGAACTGACAGCTGCCGACACTGCAATAACCCATCTGGGTTTGGACATCCGAGGCAACGTGTGAATTGATTCGCATCTGATGATGGACTGTATGCTGAAAGAAATTGACCTTGCCAGACGATGAATGAAATTGATGGAGCTTTTCATCTCCAGAGGGGCCATTCCACACTTTTAAAATGGATAGGGCACAGGATAGTGATTGAGGCAGCTCAAATGGGAGGTGTGTCTTTTTTGTCCACCAGCTCACTTGGTAAATAATGGTTAAGAGCGGAAAATCAGTAAGCAGTAACAAGTATGGGGGTTAAGTGCCGGTTGCTGACAAGATGATTAGGACCACAAGCACATAGCAGTAAAGTGAAGCTGTTTGTGGACAGATGCTACCCATCTAAGCGATACATGGCTCAATTTCTGGGAGCCTAAATTGAAAGCAATAGTAATTTAAGTGTCCCCAATACACCGGCCCAATCCTGGCATTGTAGTTGCAACAAGCCTAAAAAAAAAAAAAAAACTCAGCTGAAGTGTGTGGAAGACAGAGGTGCCATAGATTTTCAATAACATCCCCTAATGACCTGGCCCCAGTTTGATCCCACGCTGTCATTATGTGCTGATACCATGGGATAGGGTCTCTGGGTCTCATGGCACACAGCAGTGAGATGAGTAGTCAGGGCATTATCGGGATGAATTGGCCATCTCTGGACAGAAGGAAAGTGTAGCCAAGATCTTGTCAATAAAAAGACAGGGCGCCTCAGGGCTCCCTCCGCAGCCACTCCGCTGCATCTTGGGGCCTCATTAGAAAGGCAGATGAGTGGTTGTGCATTAGGAGAGAACCTCTCCTCCACCAAGAGCCTGCCTCGAAGGCATTGTTCCTTTTAATGAGCCCAGACTGTTGGTCAATATGCTGCCGGGCTGCCAGTCAATACAGGTTACCTGAAACACAAACACTCTAAAACTCCTTTCATACAAAAATCAATGACCTATTTTTCCCCACCAGATTGTCACGGCACAATCTCATTGATCCCGCTGAAGAGCCCCGCATCAAACGTATGACAATTTATGGTGAAATGATCAGATTTGTGTAAAAGCGCATTGTCGCAGCTCACAATAAGCAATAAAAGGACAGGCAGAAAACATGTGACATTAGGGCCAAACTTTATTCCATACATTTTAAACCATGAAAGTTTTTTTTTTTTTTTTTTTACTTATCACGCCTAAAATTCTACTTCATTTGTATACAAGAATCTAAGAAAAACAACTGCACAGAACCACAAGTTTGACAGGGAATGTCCTTTTGCTGCCCACTTTAAAGTGTCCTTTTCTGTCTGGGTCTGGTCCAGTTTATGACATGGAAGTCTTTTAATATTACCATGATTATTTCATCGGGAAATATCAACATGAGTTTACCCAAGCCGCTCAGTGTCACCAGTCTGCTTCCCCTAGGAAATCTAGCTAGGGTGCCATGCTGCTTTGCATAGATAGCAGATGATCCTTCTAGGCTCCCTTCCAGCACCTACCATCATTTTGCATCCATTGGCAAGGCTTGTCTGTTGCCTTGATATTCAATCAGGATGAGTTCCACAAATTGGACTTAACTGTGTGTGTGTGTGTGTTTTTTCTTTCTTTTTTTTTTTTTTTTTTTTTACAAATGGTTAAAAAAACCCTAGTAAATGTACACCCAAAGGGATATCGACAGGTTATTTACATCAGCTTTCTATACAGAGACTGAATAAAGACCTCATTATATATTTGTCTGCATATGTCAGAGGCAAAACAAATCGGTAATATAACACTGTACATTGCCATTTTGAGGATATCCGGGTACCGTGAGGTGAAATTACCCAAAGGTAATCCAAATCCAGTCTTTACAGTCAGAATGGGTATGCCACACACTCAATTGGGATAAATATTGTAAAAAGTGTGACAACTGCACACATTACATCAAATTCATAGAAATGATATCTATACATGGAACAAGGATAGCAAATATACAAACCATTTCAGAGCCTCTTTTTTCACTTAAAGATGAAAAACAAGTCATTTGATTAATATATTAATAATTATCAAATATTTAAGGTGGATATAAACAGACACATATTTGTGTTCTCTTGACATTGTCTAAACTTTCAGTCCACCCAAAAATATTCATGACATGTGCGCAATCAGATTCTGTACAATCATATCTTTTCCATTGGAGAAGTCTGCTCTTCTCTAGGGAAGAGGAGTGCATTTTTGTTCAAGGGACAATTTTCAATTGGGGGAGTAGAGTTTGGGAGTGCACTTTTTCAAGAAGCTACCGCGCCTCTACCTCTTTAGGGTTGCGAGATGGGGAATAGTCCCGAGGGTCCTGGGTGGTTGTGAGGGGTGTAGTCCTCCTCGGGGAAGCCGGCCTGCCACTGCCGGCTGGCACAAGTGGCGGAGGCGCACTGAGAGCAGCAGTAGGGGGCGTTCTGTTCAGAAGGCCGTTGTGCCCGGTGGAAGGGCTGAGTCGGGGGTAGGGCATTCCACCAAGGTGGGGCATAAATGGAGGCATGTGCGGTAGGTGGCCTTCCATGGGGGATTGGTGCAGCTGATGGAGCCGTGCTCGGTCCAGCTCTTCCCGCAGGTGGAGGCGCTCTCGCTCCTCCGCCTGCTGCCTCATCCTCTCGTGCTCCCTGCGCACTTCCATAAGGTGCTCGTGGTGAGAGTAGTCATGCGCCTCCCGCTCACGGTAGGCTCGCTCTTGTTCGTACACACTGTTGAAGCGATGTCCTTGATCGGCCCTGAGCTGGAAGTCCATGCGCCTCTGCAGATCCAGGCTGCGGTAGGCCTCTCTCAGAGGGTCCCAAGGGAATGCCGTGTGGGGGAGACGCTCTCTTCCTGCCAGCGGGCTGACTCCCATGAAGGGAGCCATGCGAGCCCGGTCCAGAACATTGAGGCTGCCCATTTGGGGCATGGCACTCATGGAAAGGGGGAGTGAGTGTGCCATGGGGACACCATGCAAACCCGCTGCTGGAATGTCACTGCCCCGCGGGGAGGGAAGATGAGGATGCTGAGACAAAGGAGGGTGGTGGTGGTGTGGATTTCCAGGCTGGGGTAAGGGGGCCGACTGCACTTGTGCAGGCGGCTGGTTCGCTGGCACGGAACTCACCACCATAACTTCCTGCTCCTCCTTCCTCTCCTCCTTGATCTTCATGTCATCATTTTTTACCTTTGGGAATTGTTCCCCAGTTGAAGGCTCTTTCCTCTCAGTGTCTTTGAGTGCAGGCGGGGGCCCACCTGCCATCTTCATGCTCTGCTCATTGATTACTGCTTTGGAGTATGGAGAGGGAGAACGCTGAGGTGGTTTAATAGAATCCTCTGAAGATCTCCTCTCCAGCATCTCCTTGCCAGGCGAGCGACTCTCCTTTATCTTAACGTCGACTAGGGTGGACGACTCTCTGTGGCGCTCCAGTAGGTCTTTCTCTGCCTCCCGCACCCGATCCATGCTGCCGCTGTGATGCCGTACCGGATCACTGCTCTGGCTGGTGGAACGGATCAAGTTGCTGATCTGATAGCTGACTGGTGCAGAGGCTGGAGATGACCGGTTGGAGTGGCGGTTACGTTCCACCGAATCTCTGTGATGATAAGAACATCAGGTTAGCTTGCGTTGAGGTTGTCATGCTTCCTGCCTCCAATGCAAGAGAGTCTGTCGGTAATATGAATCAATTATGTCACTGCTTCTGGAGTTTGGTAATACTACTGATGTTACAAACTGTTAGTGGTGCTGTAAATATTTTCAGCAAATCTATGATCAATATTACACACTAACTAACTAACTAACTAACTAACTAACTAACTAACTAACTAACTAACTAACTAACTAACTAACTAACTAACTAACTAACTAACTAACTAACTAACTAACTAACTAACTAACTAACTAACTAACTAACTAACACCCCACTTCTTGGAGAAAAGCTAAGTAACTGCTCAGATATGCCTCAGTAGAGTGCTCTGGTTTTCATGTGAAGAGTTTATATGTTTTCCCCGTGCTTGCGTGGGGTTTCTCCAGGCACTGGCTTCCTCCTACATTCCCACAACATGCATGATCGATTAATTAAGGAATTGTGAATATAAATATGAAGGGTTGTTTATATATGTGTACCCAGCTTCTCGGCAGACGTCAGCTCTGATAGGGACTAATGCAACCGTAACCCTAATGAGGATAAACGTTATAGAGAATGAATGGGTGGATAAATATCCTATCCTGAAACACTTCCTAGTGCCAGTCCGAAAAGGAGTAGGAAGAAGCTACTTATTTAACTCCTACCCCTTCACCATCACTGGGGATAGATTACCAATCAAGGAGTGTAAACCGAGATACTATGCATACATGCGCCTCTGCAAGTCCAGGCTGCGGTAGGCCTTTCTAAGAGGGTCCCAAGGAGCAACCGTTATTATATGCAGAATCTCCCCACACCAGTATTCCTATGCCAGGTTTTTATGATAGAAAAAAGTGCAACCCAATTAAATCATTAAAAAACTTACAAGCATTAATGTGACCTGTTTAACTCAACTGAACAAAAAAAAAAACTTTTTGAAATGGCAAATCTGCACCTCAGAAAATGTGGTTACTGTACCCAAGCGTGCACACCCTCTTACTGGGGATGTGGCTGTGTTAAGAATGAACCAATCACATTGAAATGCATGTTAAATGGGAGTCAGCACACACCTGACACCATTTCAAGTGCCTCTGATGAACCACAACATAGTTGAACTGTTCTAGAAGGCGGTTCCTGATGTTTTCATAATCACACCTTTCAGTACAAGCCATGGTCCGCATTTGCAACCACATTGTCTCAGTTGATTAATTCTTTGTTACCCCCTCTTCCCCCATTTTTTTTCTCAATTGAGTTATACAGGTTGTAGGTTAAATTAATGCTGGCAAAGGTTTTGAAATGATCTGTCTTGGTCTCTCTCTCTTGTTTTTTTTTTTTTTTTGGTAATCATAGTCTGGGATTTGAAGAGGGGTGTGTAACTGTATATCGAAAAAAAACCCCACCTCCTACACAATGCACATATTGTACATTTATCCTCCCATATCCAGTCCCTCTGTGCATCTTTTTTTGACACATTCTTATAAACTGGTTTTGTATTTGCACCTTGCTTGTTGCTTATTGATTATACTGTAAATAATGCATTCGTGCAAATGCCTGTCTGTTATTTTTTAAAGAACAAATAAAAGCTCACCGGTCTCTGTCTTTCTCCTCTTTTCCAATCGATGAGTCTCTTTTATCTCTTTCTTTTTCCCTCTCCCGTTCACGCTCCCTCTCTCGTTCTCGCTCATGGCTGTTGGCGGAGCTGCTCCTCTCGGCATCTGCAGTTTTAGGCCACTGTGGCGGCGTGGGGAAAGATGGCGGTGTGCGTCGCAGCCTGTTCCAGGTGTCATGTTGTGGGCTGCTAAACGGGGGCAGCCCTCCGGGTCCCTCTTTGGGGCCAAACATACTGTTGGACCCTGGAAAGAAGATGGAGACAGACATTGGACCTATTGTGAGTTCATTTTGCATACTTCGAGGGAGCAACAAAATGGGAAGAACTCAGCATGAAAAGTTTCCTTTCTCTTTTTCTCTGGAGGCTCACTCACTGAGGCTGTTTGAAAGAATTTCAGGTTAATGGCAATCCCCCAAAATGAAAATAAAAATCATTTTCCCCTGGATTAAAGCTCTTGCTTTCTCTGTCCCGACGATTCATTTGCCCCGCTGGAGCTGAAGGCTGTGGAAATTCAGGGGGAGACTTTAGCATTCCTAAGGATGTTTATTCCAATCACATCCATTTTCTCCACAGGGTGACTGATTTGGCAGTAAGAAAAAGGCAATGGTGAAGGGAAAGAGAGACAACCCTCCATGATTGTGCAGACGGGGCTTGTCAAATAATTAATATTTTAATTGCCACCAACAGGGGGCCTGAGAGGGTCCGTTGGCAGTGGCATCGCAAGATTAAACCCCGGCTGTTGGGGACACAGTTGGAAGATGAAATGGCAGCAAGGAGGAGGTCTGCTGTGGTGTGTCGCACAGCTTTGTTGAGCCTCTCCTGGCCGCGGCTGCTTTGACACGGAAACTTGAGCTAAGTGTCGTGAATTTTCTCCTCCCCTACTGACTCTCCCTGTGGTCTAATGCTTTTCCTACTCTTTATTCTTACTGGCCACAGGGGCCAGATTTAAGGGGGGAGCGTTGGAGGAGCAGTGGGGGCCAGCGCTTACCAAGCGAGGGGTTGCCTAATCCTCCGAAGGCACTGCTTGAAAGGTTGCCGAGGCCGCCAAAGGAACTGGAGCGACTGAAAGGATCTGCAAAATGCCAAACAGGGATTAGCAAAAAGGGGCGAGGGTGGGGGGTACTGGTGAACGGTGATCACCACCACACCGACCCGTTCCACTCTGCTTTTCTCTTACAAGCGAGCTGTTTTGTTGAGCGCTGCCACCCTAGCTCTATGCCTCCGGATGCTGCAGTGGCCAGCACTCCTAACTGGAGTAGGTTGTCCCTCTTGGATTTGGACAACACCACCACTTTGTGCAAAAGAATTGTTGGGAATGAGCAGAAATTGCCTGTAGAAAGGCTGAGGGAACAGGTGTTTAAGGGGGTGTTCACTTTCCTGGACCAAGGAAGAAATCTTTTTTATACAGGCTCACTTTGTGTTCATACATCTATACCATCAGCTCAAACGTTTCCCCCCCAAAAAAGCATTTTGGAGTTGGGGTATTATTAACGTTTCAACGGGGATAGTTGATACCATCTCTCAACAGACAGCATATACATGGTGAACAGAGGGCTCTTTTGTCACATGGTCTTCTTTTTCAAAATGGCATGTAATCACAAGAAGCAAATACGTCCATTCAAGGGGCTATTCCATAGACTCAGCTCTCAATTTGTAACACAGAAAGTTCATGACTGAGGATGTGATTATTGCAATGAATATACAGAGGAAATAATTAAAATGCAAAAACAAATCCAACAAGGATTTATCGTCGTCGTCATCATTGTCATCATCATCATCATCATCATCATCATCATTCCTTGTTAATTTAATACATCTGAACTCAACTTTGGAAGGCAAATCAAAACATTATAAAATACTGCCATGTTTTTGAAGACTTCATCGCACAGGGTGATAAAGACTTGCGAGGGTTAGGGAATGTAGCAAATTGTCTTTAGTTAGGGCTCATGCAAGTTTGCAAATGTCTCTGCAAACCTGAATGAATCGTGACAAAAAAAACCCCCAAAAACAAACAAAAAACAATCGGGGCATTTGCAAACAATCGCAAACCTTCGCTGCTTAGTGATAGACAGGCTTCAATTACACAACAGTCAGGGTTCCAACATCTTATGGCAAGTTAAATCCAGACTTTTTATTTCCATTTCAAATGAAATTTAAGACCTACGTCACAATGTTCCCAATGTCCCAGGTTGTCCAAACTTGCTACACTACATACAGGAAATAAAGGTCCATCCGTTGTAGAGATGGCAGGGAAAATCAAACGTTTTTTTTTTTTTTTTTTTTAGCGACCCGATCATGTTTTTTTTTAACTGAGAAGAGGAAAGTCAAGAGTCCAGAGAAACAGATCAGAGAAATTAGCGCAACAGGCAGTTAAAATGTAATAATTCACAGTGATACCAACATGTGGAAATTTGGTCCGAAACATTGGTCATAGCGAGGGTCTTTGAAGCGTTTATATTAAATATACATTTATGTAAAACATTTGTGAAGATGATAACAAAGCAACTTAATTTATAGGTTCTGATACGTATCTGAGCTTTTGAGATTGCTCATCTGAAGTGACAATTAGTCAGAAAGTAGCAAAACTTGCGACCGTATGTTGTTGCTGACCATTCTTTTCTTTTTCCTGAAGCAGGATTTAAATGTTTTATTCTTTTAAGTAGCAACAACAGATATACAGTATCTGTATGATGCAAAAAGAAAAAAAAGTTGTCGGTCGTCAGTATAAGAAGGCAGGAAGTTGACGGTATCCGGAGGTAAAAATAGTTTTCGTGCATCCCTATTTCACAATATGCTATGCTCACTGTTACGATGATCTAACTGGACCACGGGAATCAAGATAAGTGTGCTACGACAAGGATTTGCATTACATCCTGGTGTTCTCCCCCTTGGTTAATGCAATAAATGAGTTCAGGTGAGATACACCAAGTTGAGAGCGATGGAATAAAAGAGAAGATCATAACAATATTAACATGGAATTACTTACACTTACCTGCCAAATGGCTTGGAGGCAGGAAACCACTGGGGTGGGCAGCAGGACCATATGGAGAGGGAGCAGGGTGGCCTGAGCCTATCGAAGCAGAGGGGACATTAAGATTATTCACTTCCAATCACACAGTTGCAAGCGCTGTAATTAGCTCAGGTTGGGGTACTGGTCCACAATTTGTGGATTTTTCACCTCACGGTCCATAAAATACGGTATGTGTCTTATTATTATTCCTCCATTTATTTTGGTGCTGAGGGACCCCACTGACCTGAAGAAGAGAAGAGGGGTCGTGCCAGGTCATGAGGATATGGGAACCCCGGGAAGACACCTGGGACTGGGGGTCGGCTGAACAGATCCAGCTTCCCATTCATGTCTAGTTTGTGGGGGTCCAGCTGCATTTGCTATGTTTGAGCAAGGCACAAACAGGGGGAAGAAAAATTAGGTTGCTAGGCAACAGTGTATAACAATGAGCCGGTTGAGATGGGTAAGCAAACAAATAATTCAGCATCTCCAATTCTAAAGTATTATCACTAATGTATGTAGATTTCACCAGACCTACAGGGTCTGAATGGTGCCACATGATTTCAGTGGCATCCCTAATTTGCTACTTCTATTCAACATTGTAATGGTTAATGACAATGTCTCTTCAGAGCATAAAAGCACCTGTTTTTGATTTGAATATTCAAGAACATGATTGCAGACCTCTACTGGATGTGGTATGCTTCTGTTCGGGATGTGGACATCTAGTTTTTGTGACAGTAAAAACTGTTTCCATCTCACGCACCTTCATTTTCTGCTGGTGGTGGTAGATCTGCCACGCGATCTGGACATGCACTGCACACCACTTGCCAGGTTTCTACAAATTTAGAGAGAAACTGATGTTAGCCAGCTGGCTTTTATAGCTAAAGCTAAAACTGGATATTGAGAATTTCTGGCCAAACTACAAATTGGTAAGTCATCCTGGTTTCCAACCAGGCACCGAGTAACAAAATGCAATGCTAACTTTAACACAGAGAGACCTCAATGCTAACCTTAAATGCAGCAGCTTGTATTTTCTTTGTCAGTGACTATTGTGGAATGTTGGACTTTGTGGCCTGGCCAGGGAAATGAAACGTTATAAAGGAGAGAAACAAAGCTGCAACTTACTCGAACATTTGTCCTGAATGGATCCGTAATCTGAATGGAGAGAAACAGACAATACTTGTCATCTATCCTCCAAAGCTTTATGAAGTGGGAAAACACAGTGCTGTTTTGAAAAGCTAATGGCATTCATGTTAGTTTCTCATCGATAAATGTCCAGTGCCACTCTCGCACAAAATGCAAAGACATTTCTCAAGCAGACGTGTGTCACATCTACTTCAACATTTCCGTCTTTCCATCATCCATTTTCTATACGGCTTAACCTGAACGTTATTATCCGTTACTCAATAGCTGCAGGTGAGCTGGAGCCTTTCCCAGCTGACTTTGGCGAGTGGCAAAGTATTCCCCGGACTGGTTGCCAGCCAATAACATTGCACGTACAGACAAACTGCCATCCACGCACACAATGACACTTAATGAATATCTAGAGCTGTAAATCAACCGAAGTCGAAAGTATTTGGAATGTGGGAAGAAGCCAGGGAACCAGGTGAAAACTCGCGCAACCACGGGGAGAATATCGTGACGCTAATAGCTCACTCATATTTTGTCTTTAAGGTTGTCATGTTTGCAACAAATACATGACTGGAGGATAGGTGGATGGCTTGATGCTTACCCGTGGATCTTTCTGAAGGAGTGTGTGAGGCACTGCTCCAGGACGTGCTGCGACATCGATGGGATTGGATGCCTGCGAAGAATGAAAGCGATCACACATTAGCTGACAAAGCTAACTGAAAAAGCGCACCGGTGAAGGGTGAAGGATAAGTAATAACAGTCGAAGTTACAGCATCGTGTTGACTGTATGGACTGTAAGTACTATGCATTGTCTTTAAAACGTACAATTCACATGGTAGACTTGCACAAATGCAGGTGGAAGACGATTCCCCTCATCATTTTGACGGTGCTCAGTGTGACTTTGAACTTTGTAATCCTTAGCTACTGATGTGTCAGAGCTGATGATGGTTCCTACAACTGTTGCTGACCCACAGCAGGCTAACCCATCTCAGATCTCTCAGATCTTCTTATTATGTCATCAGAGTGCCTGGATCAGACATATTAATCCATCCTTAAATCACGGCTGGGAAATTGCTGCAGGTTGACGTAAGTCATCGGCTTTCACCAACAGACACACATCCAAACACATATAAGTCCCTCACCCCCAAGCTCCTCTCCCAGAATGCCTCTCGGAGGATTTCCACGTCTAATAGTGTTCCGTGAACCATCTGGAGGGGCCTTTGACAAAAGGGCCTCTTCATGGCAGAACCCACCGGGAATAAGGCCAGTGGATTTAGGCCAGCTTTGATTGGTGCCTACACCAGGTCAGAGCCTTTGGGCATCTGCCAGACACAACCACACCCTCCTCCCACATCTTCTTATCCCTCCCATCCTCATTGCCATCACTCCTGCAGCCTTTGGAGGCTTGTCTTGCCCAGACAGACAGATGTTATCTAATGCTCTCAGCTGTTGCCTGTCATGGCTTCGTTTAGTACTCAGCTCTGGCTACCGCATGCTCAGACAATGCTGTTTTGCAATGAATACAACCAATAAATGACATGTGTGTTGAATGTAGAACATAGCATTAGGGACAACATCTCTTAAATTACAATATGGGGTAAACGTTTTGCCAAATTGTTGGGAGAGAATGAAAACCTATAGATCATCACCTTTTTTTCATCAGATTTCTTTTGAAGGTACATGGTGTGTTATGCTCACATATTTAAAAATACATGAAACTAAAAGGAGTGTGTGTGTGTGTGTGTGTGTGTGTGTGTGTGTGTGTGTGTGTGTGTGTGTGTGTGTGTGTGTGTGTGTGTGTGTGTGTGTGTGTGTGAGACTAAGAGTTGTGTGCTCCTTTTGGCTACTAAGTGCTGCTTTCCTCAGTGGCATAAAAATA
>CAAKHF010015947.1:11023-23523 GCA_901007745.1 Hippocampus kuda
TAATGAAATTGTGGCGTCTGCTTGGGCAAGCTGCAGACTACGTGAATCCATAGCAGCAGATATGATGTGTTTAAAAATTAGGTGTTCAGGATGTGCTGGATGTCCTACTGTGGCATGTTTTATATTTTTGATTTAAATAAGAGAAACAAGCAATAACTCATGCAATCCTCACTCCCACAGGCATTACTGTGTCTTGAGTGATCATTCATTGCTGTATTATGTAACAAGTTAGTGTAGTTAATATGACCTTTGTCCTCTTGGTCAGATAAACTCGGATGGTTCGATTACCAGGAACATTTGTCTGCACTGTCTGTCGCAACAACATAACGTTTGATATTAAAATGTATCCAAGCAATAATTGAAACATCACTTTTGAAAATGACATTGACTCGAAGTTGCATGTGCCAGTCATGAGACCTGACAGCCGTGCACTCATTAGCTCATCATGTATTACACCACGAAGCAACTGTCGAAAGGAATTGTGAAGCATGACAAAATCTGGCACACTACTCACTGTCTGTGTGAGTTTGTCTGATAGGTTTTGAATTTATACTTTTGCTATGAACCATTCAATTACTGAATGAATAGTTCACTTAGGCCATTCTTGTTTACAACACAGTTGCTAAAAATTCAGGGTACCTGTGACAAATCTGGAAAAAATGACATTCACACTAAATCATAGTTCTGCATTATTTTCCTAAGGGTCTTTCTCAATTTCACCAGAGAGTTACACAAGTTCTTGTAACCTGAAACACAACTATCGTACATATATTTCTTTCTTTACATGCTTGAAAGTTAACTAAAATTTACCCCTCAAACTCAACTTCCTTTCCTTGATATCAACATTTTAAAAAATACAGGGAGGCGTCTTTTACTTTTTTCTCAAGTTTTACTGAGCACCATATGTGTTGTGTTTTCTGGTAAATAGTCATGTTGCTATTGCTGTGGCTTTGTCCAAATTCAACACTTTTAATGAGGATATTGCCCAAAAACCTTGGTGAGCCTTTATAGTTGGTTGTTACTTTTTCAAATAATTAAAGCATTTAACTAACTTGTAGGTTTAGTCACATTTACAGCCAGCAGAAGATGGACATTTCCGCTCTTAACTTGGGATGAGTAAATGCTGTCATGCATGTGTAATCAAGAGCCGTGAAATGACTTGCTGTGTGCAACATGTGCTCGATTAGATTAGGTAATCCCTTTTTAAAGTCACGGTTTGTCTCTCATTTTCATCAGATGTGGATAACAATATGGGACTTTGTTTTTTGCAGAGGAAACAAACAATTACAATCAGTGTTGATATTGGTGCCCATGGAGAAAATGATATTCGTTTGACCGTTGTCTTGAGTGTTTGACCTTTGATTGGCTCAGCTGACTGAGTTTAGGTTTATCTGTCCACTCAACATGAAAATCGGCTTTGTTTCCCCCCTTCCTCTCACCATTAAATGATTCAACTTAAAGAGAAACAACACAACCATTGTTTGGTGCATGTAGGCGGCCTGATCTTGCATGTACAACCCAGGATAAGTGCCAAGATAATATGGATATAAATATAATGAAAAGAAAAATGCTACAGTAAACCCCCGCTATCACAGTTCAGTTTTGGGGGTCTTGCTCTATCCCAGATTTTTTTCAAGTGTGATGATAGTGTTTATGCTGGTTTTTTTAATACTGTTTGTACATTAGTCTTTCTCTCTCACTATATTATGTATTTCAATTTTTACGTATTGGCTCATTAAAGGTTGGGAAACATTGCTTTAAGGATACACCTCTCTCTCTCTCTCTCTCTCTCTCGCTCTCTCGCTCTCTCTCGCTCTCTCTCTCTCTCGCTCTCTCTCTCTCTCTCGCTCTCTCTCTCTCTCTTTCTCTCTCTCTCTCTCTCTCTCTCTCTCTCTCTCTCTCTGTGTTTGTGTGTTTTCTCTTCAGGCACGTGAGGGAGAAGTTGAAGAGGGATGTAGAGCAGATGAAGCTTCAGGATTCCAACTTCCAACCTGGTCTAGTGATTTTACAGGTTAACAGTCACTTGATTTGTGCACTCCATTTTTGATCACTGTATGCTCACATGATTTGCCATGTGCTCCTCCCTGTTTTTTTGGGTTTTTTTTTTGCTATGTTCTTAACCTTTCCACAATATGCCAGACGTTTTCAGTGATTCATACAGGAACGCTGCATGTCTCTATAGGTTGGAGATCGTGACGATTCCAATCTGTACATTGGCATGAAGCTAAAGGCTGCTTCAGAGGCAAGTGATTTCATTTCCACCCTCACTTGTCCTATAAGATGTCTCCACTCATGTCTAACATGACCTCTTATATTTTCGGGTAGATTGGAATAAATGCCAAACACTTGAAACTTCCCAACACTGCAACCGAGGAAGAGGTGGGTACAATGTCTTGAACATTAACGCCTTTGAAATAAACCTTTAGACATAAGATGCTGAGGTCTTAAAAGAATGTGGGACAGTATAGAAAATTACAGTTAGATTTTTTTTTCTCCTCCCTCTCAGATTCTTCACAACATAACAGAGGTGAATGAGAACTCTTCTTTCCATGGCCTCATTGTCCAGTTGCCCTTAGACTCCATCCACAAGATCGACACAGAGAAGGTGACAAATGCTGTGGCACCAGAGAAAGATGTAGATGGGTAAGCACAGGAGAGCGCTGTCTACTTTGATTCACGTCATTATGCAATTATTTCTATCTAGGTAATTCAGTTCGCTCGTTGTTGGTTATCAGGATGAGGTTAAAAAAAAAGAAACAGACAAAAAGCAAAGCAAGACAAAAAAATTAAACCATTTGTTCATCTAAAACATTTAGTATTTATACTAAATTGAAATAACTCTGAAGTGGATAATGGTAAGATAAGACTGATTTAATGAGGCTTTTCGTCATTGTATTTGATTCTAGACGTAGTGCCCCTAGAGGGAAATGGGAGTTAATGCAGGCATTTCTCCCCAAGTCGCTATTAATTACCTACCTATGGCTACAGTAGAAAATTGGTGCATGAATGAATGTTTTATTTGTGGAAAGTATTTGATAAGCATGAATGCAAAAAAGAGTAATACTGAATAGAACAATACCGGAATAAACTTTTTCTATGATTTGCCCCAGCGGGTTTTTGCCCCAATAGACCGGCATTAAGTTGTGAACTGTGTGCCTGGCTTTAAGGGATGCGCAGTGCAACGTTGAAGTCGACTTGGATGCTGAGTGCTTGTTATAGACACTGAATGTGTTTGGATCTTGTATCTGTTTTCAGGCTTACAAGCATAAATGCTGGGAAGCTGTCTCGTGGAGACCTGAGCGACTGCTTCATCCCATGCACTCCAAATGGATGTATGGAACTGATCAGACAGACTGGTAAGCAGAGCAAGATCACATCCTGTGTAAAGTGGCAAATAAATGTCATGTAAATTTGACACGCCACAGAGAGGAGTGTTGTTGCCAAATTTGAATTAATGAAAAAAATCACCGCACATTGTCATGAACAGTTTCCATTAGGTGGTTCCATCAAGTGTGCCCATGCGTACCCCAAGGGGTGGAGCTTAAGCGAATTGGACTGCTCTGCCGGGCCGCTAATAGCCACTAGCTGGTGCGGGGCAGCATGGCTGTTCAACCCTCTGACATTCCAGTGTCTTTAAAAGTGGCTCTGTCCATATTGCGACAGCTACAACAATACAAATCCTTCTTTCTTCTGCCTGCTGCTTCCTTGCAGGTGTGTCACTGGCAGGGAAACGAGCGGTTGTGATAGGTCGCAGCAAGATTGTAGGTGCGCCAATGCATGACTTGCTGCTGTGGAACCACGCCACCGTGACCACATGTCATTCCAAAACTGTGGAATTGCCTGAAGAGGTAACAACTACTGCATGTCAGCTCTAAATGATTCTCTCAATTAGGGGTGGGCAAAAGTATAGCCTTAGGGCCTGCCTTTAATCCAGCCAGCTCATCGAATATACATGATCTGTTGTCCTATTGTGTTGTTGCCATTTGTTGCATTCGGGTAGCTGCCCCCCCACCCCCATTGAAACTGGTCACATGTGTATTCATTTATTTGTTGTTTAATTTGTATTTAATTATCTTTTTAAGTAGTTGGTTGATTTATTGTAAATAAAATAAAAATAAAAACAGTAAAAAAAATTGTGACAATAGATATATCTCTTGCATTTTATTAAATTTCATAAATTACATTTATTAACAACAGTACAATTAGATACTGAGAATGAATTTTATTTGTTAAGATTATTTTAACGCGGAAGAACATGGTAAAAGAAGGCACTGTCATTTACTGCGAGGTCAGCAATATGCCCTCAAAAAAAGTACACACCTCGTGTCAAAAGTTCCCAGCCTGTTGTTGAATATCGATAATTACAACATATAAACTGGCAAAATTGTTCAGGGAGGTTGACTTCGTGATTAGATTCTTTTCCTTGTCATAAGTGAAACAGGTTCTGCTCAAGTCTGTCGCTTTGCATGAGTTAAACTCACTAGATGGATCAGAAAAGTTGATAATACAGCGACCACATTGCTTACATTGGAAGCACTGGCTGCTTTTTCTAAAATAGCTCTCTTTAGTGTAACACACATCAGTAGGAAATTGCGAAAAAAATGTGCTTGAAGATCCAATAACCTTGAAAAATAATTGATGAATCATCCAGCCCTAGTTGCTGGCCTAGAAGTGTTTTTCATACAATTATTTATTGTCATTATGACTACTGATTTAGTTTAGGTTTGTGATAGGCTACTGCGCATTCCGACTCATTGACAAATTGAGGTTATGTTTCCTATGTCGGAACGCAACACTGACGTAAACCAAGCACTCCCTTTATCATCAATGCATTGTCTTTGCTGCTGATAACAAGACAATTCTTTTTGCTTGCACCAAGGTTGGCAAAGCAGACATCCTTGTTGTTGGCATTGGGAAAGCAGAGATGGTGAAAGGGGAATGGATCAAGAAAGGAGCAGTAGTGATAGACTGCGGCATCAATCTCATTTCAGGTTCCATGCCTTTACATTTTGAGTTTAATCGTTCCTTTTTTTTTTTTTGTCAGTAAGTCAGTTGCAGTTACCTTCATTCCTTTTATTTGCTGCAGACGAGAGCAAACCCAGTGGCAAGCGTGTTGTGGGCGACGTCCACTACAACTCAGCCAAGGAGCAAGCAAGCTTCATCACACCAGTGCCCGGAGGTGTGGGACCCATGACAGTGGCCATGCTGATGGCGGTAAGGATATTTCGTAATGACAAGTTCATAAACGGCTACATGGAAATCATTTTACTTTGAAGAATCTTACCGGCAGAAGATTTCATATTTTACGCACATGACACCTGACTGAAAGGCACCAATGTGTGTGTCTGTCTGTGTGTTTAGAACACAGTGTTGAGTGCAAAGCGTTTCTTGGAGAGCCATCAACCAGGGAGATGGACTATTTCTTATACCAAACTCAAACTCCAGAAGCCTGTGCCAAGGTATGTCACCTAATCTGCATCAAATACAAACCAAAACAAAACATTCAATTCACCCCGAGCAATGTGACATGGTTTTAATGGTGTTTTGTTTGGGGTGGTCATCTTTGTGCACTCACAGCGACATTGAGATTTCTCGCTCCTGCGTGCCAAAGCCCATTGACCGTCTGGCAAAAGAAGTGGGTCTGCTCTCAGATGAGGTGGACCTATATGGTAAAACCAAGGCCAAGGTCCAACTGAGCATCATCAAGCGGCTGCAGGCGCAATCAGATGGCAAATATGTGGTGGTCACTGGGTATGCTGTACTTTTAACCCCCTTAACATTCCCGTTTGACTTGATGCATTTCATTCACGATTTGTGATTCGTTTTGAAAATTTCCGCTTGATTTTGACTAAATGTTCCACATTGCGACCCCATCGTCATCCTAACATGCTGTTCAAATCTTACCTCACTGAGAGCTGTTCACAAATATGCAAGATTCAAGGTACAAGATTTTGAGGTTGATTGCCTTATGCACTGTAAAAGGAAGACTGGTTTCGTGTACGGACAGTCATGCTTTGAATCCAGCTGGCTGCAGCTGAAGCTGTTGCTGTGCCTCCTAATCGCAGACGAGCTGCCCGTCATTTTCATACATTGACGTAAATTAGTGACAAGATGCCCTTCATCTTCACACATTCCGGGCAGTTCACTTCTTACTTCATACATTGGCCCTCCATGGTTTTGAAAATGGTTGGGATTTTTCAGCAAGAGCAAAACAATGAAGTTAAACTAAGCTGCAGTTTACTATGAAGGTAGTGTTCGTTTTTTTCCCCTACAACTGCAATATTTGACATATTGTTAAATTAATAGCTCTCTGCCAGTGTGAATCAAAACCAAGCATGCCTATCTTTTTAATTACAGCTCTCGAATTACATACTACAAGTAAAAGGGACATGATGTTGTGACAGGATGGTTTGTCAGTGTTTCCCAATCTTTTGTTGAACATTTTTTTTTAACATAAAGAAAAATCAACAATAATATTTCACAACACTATGATAATAGATAAATTATAAAAACGTTACTTTTACAAATCCGTGCCTCAAATCAGAGGAGCGTCTTTACCGGATTGATAGTGAAATGGTGTCAGTCGGTCCAGTACTTTATGTTCTCTGACTGTACACTAGAGGGCAGTGTTGCTATAAAAATAGTATTGAGATGATGCTGTTAACGAAATACAGTACTGTACAGTGATTGGCCACACTCTGGCCGTGTTATTTTGCCTCCTGACACCACATACTTTACCCGGTTAGAGACGATTAAAGGGACGGACGAAAACCCGCTTCCACCCTTGCTTAGTCGTCCTTAAAAAAAAATAAAAACTTCCCATCCGCCGTCCTCCATCCCAAAAATGGGCGTTCGACCGGGACGGGCGGACGGACAGACGAACCATTCCATCCCAGGGACAGAATGCCCATCTCAGCAAACAAAGATACATTAATCGTAGTAAGTCGTTTTCTAAGCAATTAAGTGAAATTAATTAATTAAATACCAGCCAATTCTAGACCCCCTTTTTTTTTTTACCCTAAGTCTTGGAAAATTTGAAAAAAAAAAGTATCTGGGGTTGAACCTGTGGAGTGTGAACAGACATATAAATATGTCTTTGGGAGTGAATGAGTTAATGTCTCGTGGAGCCCCGGCACACTTTTTGGAATCATTGGTCTAAAGATTTTGCTGACATGATTTTCTATGTGTAGTATTACTCCGACTCCACTGGGGGAGGGGAAGAGCACCACCACCATTGGCCTGGTCCAAGCGCTGGGGGCCCACATGAAGCTGAATGTTTTCGCTAACGTCCGTCAGCCTTCGCAAGGACCCACATTTGGCATTAAAGGTGATCTCAATTGAAATGCTGTTGAAATTGGAACCTCGAGTGCCACACATTTTATAAAAGTTTTACCTTGTCTGCAGGCGGTGCTGCAGGAGGGGGATATTCTCAAGTCATTCCAATGGAAGAGGTACCTTACCGTACTTCAAAACGCTAATTGCCATTCTAATCTATGAAAAAAAAAATGCACTCCAACGCATGGGAACCCAGCCCAGAAGCATATAGCGAAAATCTGCGAGTAATTGACAGTCCCCCCGAAGGGTTGAATGCCGATGGACACCACAAGATATCAGCAAAGGACTTTTGTCTAAATCAGTGTTTCCCAACCTTTATCGAGCCAAGGCACATATTTTATATTGGAGAAAAAAATCATGGTACACTACTTCACAAACCAATTGACAAAAAGTGGATATATAGGTTAAAAATGTACCTTCTGTACAAATAATTTTCTGCCCAAGTAACTGACAGTTGACAATATCCTGCAGCACACTAATGTGCCACGGCAAGCTGGTTGGGAATCACTGGTCTAAAAGCTCTCAAGCCACTTCAAATTGTTTCCATGGCACGAAGTCTCCACGTGATGGCGCCAGAGCAATACTGGTACTGTATTGCGTTGGCTGAAGCCAGTGATGGGCAACTGACCGCCCACACTCAAGTGGCCCTCAATCTTGCCACCATGCAAAGGGATACTTGTAGTTTGTGTTTTTTGTTTGAAACATATCTTTTGTGACACCAGTCCTGCAATGTTTCTGACCCAAATATATACCGTAGACCAGAACCTGTATGTATTTTTATTTGGTTGTATTTTTTTTTCCATAGTTAACTAGTTTTCTTTTCAGTTCAACCTCCATCTCACTGGGGACATCCATGCGATCACAGCATCCAATAACTTAGTGGCTGCTGCCATTGACGCCCGCATGTTCCATGAGGCCACACAAAGCGACAAGGTAACTCCTCTTTTAATGTCTGTTATTAATTTTTATTTGGACCATAATTTTAATTGCTGCCCTTGTCTCTGTGTGCAACTTCAGGCTCTGTACAATCGCTTAGTTCCCCTCAGTGGAGGACAAAGGAAGTTCTCCCCGGTCCAGATCAACAGACTAAAAGTACTTGCTGTAATTAGTCTCATCAGTTCTCTTCATTTGTTGCAGTGCCGTCAAAATTATGCTGTTTGCTATTCTTTTTAGAAACTCGGCATCGACAAAACGGATCCCACCACCCTGACTGAGGATGAGATCTCCCGCTTTGCCCGTTTGGACATTGACCCAAGCTCTGTGACATGGCAGAGAGGTGAAAACATACCACAAGTATTATAATCATCATAAGTCAATCATGTCCCCTTCAATCAATTTGTTATGTTGGTTTTTTTTCCCATACCTCAAGTGCTGGACACCAATGACCGATTCCTCAGGAAGATCACTATTGGACAGTCGCCAACTGAAAAGGGCTACACAAGAGAGGTACATAGAAAACATCAAACGGTAACATTTATGTGAGGATTTTTTAGGACTATTTTAAGTTTGATTTAGAGGAAGAACCCAAACAAGTTCTTAGGGGGAGCTAATTGAAAAATGATGGCAAGTGATGCACACAAAATGCATACTTCATTAGGTGCAATTGCGCAATCCAGTGAGGACCAAAGTTTAAAAGCAAAACATGCCTTCAGTACTGCATGAAATACGTTTTGAATTGAAGACCTCTCTGACAGGGTCATCAAAACTGAGTCTTAACTTTGTTAAGGCATTTTTAAAATAAATACAGCGCTTGTAATGGAAATCATTAGGTAGTACAGGGATACCTGTTGTTGATACCTATTGGTGATTGTGCAAAAAATGAGCAGGAATTCAGTAGGCATTTGTTGTACAATAACGGGCAAGTGTGTGTGTGTGTGTGTGTGTGTGTGTGTGTGTGTGTGTGTGTGTGTGTGTGTATATATATATATATGTATATATGTATGTATGTATGTATGTATGTATATGTATGTATGTATGTATGTATATATATGTATGTACCCTCTGTTACCCTCCAGGCCCAGTTTGACATCACAGTAGCCAGCGAAATCATGGCGGTCCTCGCTCTTACCAGCAGTCTCGAAGACATGCGTGAGCGGCTAGCCAAAATGGTTGTGGCCACCAGCCGTGGTGGACAGCCCATCACCACTGAAGACCTGGTCAGAAGCATTGAGTGACCACAATTAGTAATGTTGTGGTACTTTGACTTGCGCTTTTTTTTTTTTTCAAAGTTACAAGCTGTCGTTTGGTCAGTTTTATTAAAAAAAAAAAAAGGCAAAATTTGACTTGCCGTTAAGTTACACCATATCTAGAGTGAATTGCAGGGACAAAAAAGGAAAAAAAAGAAAAAAAAGAAGGGCCACTTCATAGGTGCACTTTCAGATGTTTATTGAATGGGAAAAGTAGCCAAACACAAATACAAAATGAAAACCCTGGCAAGGAGCATGAACTCCAGCAGACGACATGGAGTCAGAACTTCTGATGTCATTTACAAGGCCACACCCCCATAAAACTACTGTACTACTGTGGTTTGATGTGACTTTCGTCTTAATTCCTTTTCATAAAACAAATGTATTTCGTATACATTGTCTCTTTTACTATCCTTTTATGTTTTATATCCTTTTATGTTTTATATTGTACAATACAGTTCTTTTTTTTCATTCTGACCAAACCCTAACAAAATACCTTTTATGAGGGGGCTTGAATGGATTAATTGCATTTACATCTATTTCAAAAGGAACGTTTGTTTAAATATATGGTATGATAGAGCTATCAAGTGAGTCAAGGTACCACTATAAATTTGCATGCTCTGTATTGCAATTAGACAAGTAATAAAAAAACAGCCAGTAACAAGATGACAGTCCGCGTTGCGCAAAAACACAACAAAATATTTACGTTTTTATATGTTTTATAGGGTGTGTGTGGTGCGCTAACTGTGCTCATGAAAGACGCCATCAAGCCAAATCTTATGCAGACTCTGGAGGTGGGTGAAACATTATACAACTACCTGTTACTAACTAATTAATGGCTTGAGTAAGAACTGTTAGGGGGAAAAAGGGAATTGTGTGCAGACAACCTGATTTAATTCTCAATTTTGAGTCTCTTTTTAATCATCCAATTCTGCAGGGAACACCCGTGTTTGTCCACGCTGGCCCTTTTGCCAACATCGCCCACGGCAATTCCTCCATCTTGGCTGATAAAATAGCTTTGAAACTGGTTGGACCAGAGGGCTTTGTTGGTAAGTGGATCAGAATGGTTCTTGTTTATGTGATGTGTGTTCTAATATATTCTTGGCAACATTACGCTGTGAATCCTCCAGTTTTCAATCTGATTGACTTTGTGCTCACATCCATTGTGCCTTTTGCCAAACAGTGACAGAGGCTGGCTTCGGTGCCGATATCGGGATGGAGAAGTTCTTTAATATCAAGTGCCGATACTCCGGTCTGAGACCCCACGTGGTGGTTTTGGTGGCCACTGTCCGAGCCCTGAAGATGCATGGCGGAGGGCCAACGGTGTGTTTTCCCTCAATCTCTTATCAACACAATAATTCTATTATTTTGTTTTGGTCCTTCTTAACATTTTATACACGATAACCAAATGTATTTTTCCTATGAAAATAGTAAAGTCCATCCATTTTCCAGAGTACTTGTTCTCATTAGTATATGTCTTGAGAGCTGGAGCCAAACAACCATTCACCCTTGCATTGACACCGATGGACAATTTAGTTCTCAAACTTAGCCCAATCTTCGAATGTGGAAAGCTGGAGTACCCTGATAAAACCCACGCAAGTATTAAGAGAAAATAAAGACCACACAGGAAGGCTCAGATGTGAACCTCTAACAGACTCGCCAAGCGGATTTGCAAACCAGCGCACTGACCAAATTAGAAGGTCAAAGAGCAGTAATTCCTTTCACTTAGCCCATGTGTGTCTATGCCTATTAGACTGAATTCTAATACATTCATTCCATTAATGGATACATCTGACTCTTAAAAAAAATTATATATTTTTTCTAGGTTACTGCTGGTATGCCGCTTCCAAAGGAATATATTGAGGAGGTAATGTTCTCTACTGCTTGATAGTGTTTCCCACTCAGAGAGGCTATATTCTATTTTTAGTTTCTCCTTTAAAACTGTCTTTTTTTTTAATCTGGCAAAAGCCATAATCATCTGATCTTCATAAACTCCTAAACAGTCTCCATTTAATACAGATAAAAAATATTTAATGAGATTTGGGCTACTACAGTGTACCAGTATGACGATGGGCCCTCTCATGCGTGTTGAACACACACAAAAAAAAAAGCTACCGTGTACTTCGAACATGGAAAAAAAGTACACACAGATCAACACCCAAACATAACCCCGCTTTTGTGTGTGTGTGCGTGTGCGGGTAGAACCTTGAGTTGCTGGAGAAAGGCTGCAATAACATGAGAAAGCAGATTGAGAATGCCAATCACTTCGGTGTGCCGGTGGTGGTGGCTGTCAATGCTTTCAAGTAAGTCCATCCTTGTTTCTTCAAACACACTGGTGGTTGCTGTCAAATTCGCCAGCTCTCAGATGGTTAGCCAATGGGAGCTAGTAGCTGCTCTCACATGGCTCACCTGACATACTCAACATTTTATTTACCCACATGAGTTATTGTGAAATGTCCTTGGGTCTCGTGAAATGCACGATACAAGTCGACGCTATGAGTGTTGTTGTTACTGGTAAAACCATTGATTTGGTGGACATCACTGAAGTCTCAGCTAACTTCAGTACGACTGTACAATGGTGCCTTGAGAACGTGAGTTTAATTTGTTCCTTGACCATGCTCGTAACTCAAAACACTCTTATCTCAAATCATCCTTCCCAATTGAAATGAACAATAATGCCGCTAATCCATTCCTGGGATGTTACGATAACAGCAGATCGTGATATTAAAAGTGCCATGATATCATCGTCGTCAGGTCACGATATTAGAAGCTACAAATCGATTGAAAAGGGCAGATTGTTTTCCATTTGTGCTGTTCCACCACCCTCTCGTGATGGTTTATCCATTATGCTATCGTTGTTGCTCCACAGGACCGACACTGATGCTGAGCTGGACCTGGTCTGCAGCATCGCCAGAGGTTCCGGGGCCTTTGATGCTGTGCGTTGTGACCACTGGGCCGAGGGTGGAGCGGGTGCCCTTG
>CAAKHF010015947.1:27337-42005 GCA_901007745.1 Hippocampus kuda
AGAGAACTTCTTTTTGCTCAAAAAAAAAAAAAAAAAAAGTCAAGGAATCCAAATTTGTCACATCACTCTGCGGATAATACTTAAATTTTTGCGTGTGGATACCAGCAAATCGGTGGACTGTATAAGACATGAGTGCAGAGAAAAAGCTGTGGAGAAGGGCGAATTTGGGGGGTGTACAATATTTGTGATTGTGTTATTCTCGAGGAATTACGGTAGCTTTGCCTGACTACTGAACGTCTTGGTACTTTGAAATTGATAACCAACAATTTTGTCATAAGTTTTCTCAGGCTGTCTTATCATGATAAATACTGTCTCTATTTCTATAACGTTAACTCCATTTGGATACCCTCACTTATGAAAAACATTCCATATCAAAATGCCTCTATTTTGAATTGCCTTAAGTATTTCAAGCATTGTATCACAGTGCCTAAACTGATGAATCAGACAATTGAGCTCTAATAAAATATTTTTTATCAAAAATATTTTTTCATCTTGAATGCTATTTTATTTTTATGGAGTAGTGATACATTGGCCTGACTTGGCTGCAGGCAGCATGGGTTCAATTCCTACAGTGAATGGTTGTTAATTTCTGTGTGCCTTGCCACTGACAAGCTGAGGGTGGAATCTGCCTTTTGGGCAAAATCACTCGGGAGAGACTCGTGCTGACTTTGGTATTAAAAACAAATGGAATGACTTTTAATAGAGACCAAGCACCAATATGAAGATAATCCCAGTCTCCAAATGTGTCATTTTTAAACCTGTTTGGACAACAAACTAATTGCAATTAACTTTCATTTCTGACCTATCATTCTAAGAAAAAACATGACTCAAATGGCATCTTTATGTTTTGTAGAGGGACTAAATCCCCCAGTGATGCTATCATTCAGGTCCTGAAAAAGCAAAGCAGCCCCAGACAATCGCACTACTATCACCACCATGTTAGACAATTGATATGATGTTGTTTTTCTGAAATGCTGTGTTATATTTTTACCAGATGTAACAAGACACAGCTTCCAAAAAGTTGAACCTTTTGGCTATAAAGCAATCGACTATTCTCCAAAAAGTCTTGGGAATCATTCAGATGTATTTTGCAAAGGAAAGACAAATCTTTATGTTCTTTCTGTTCAGCATTACTTTTTGCCTTGGAACTCTACCACGGATGTCATTTTTGCAGATTCTCTCCCTCATTCTTGAGTCATGAACAATGCCCTAAACTGAGGCGAGGGAGGCTAGCAGTTCTTTAGATGTTGTGCTGGGTACCCTTGTGACCTCCTGGATGAGTCATCGCTGTCCTCTTGGCGTGATTTCTGTAAACTGGCCACTCCTGGGGAGGTTCGTGACCGTTTCATGCTCGCTCAATTTGTAGATAATGGCTCTCATTGTGATTTGCTGGAGTCCTCAAGCTTTAGAAATGGTTTTGTAACCCTTTCCAAACTGATAGTCATATGTCAAGATTTCATTTTACGTCTGTTCTTGAATTTCTTTGGATCACGTCATTTTGTTGCATTTTAAAAAAATCTTTTGGCAGGCTTAAAATTTTGTCAGACAGGTTCTACTGGGGTAGACTCCAGCACAATCGTGCCCCTCGTGAGGAGGTTCTATTTAGGTGATTTCTTGATTGAACAGATCTGGAGATCAGGCTTGGGTGTTGTCAGTGAGAATGAACGGAACAATGTGATTAGCCACAGTAAATTCATGATTTAACAAGGATGGAAGTACTTTTTACACTCAGAATCAGGTTGCCTTGAATCCCCCTCCCTCCTTTAATAATCAAAACCAATTAAAAACTGCATTTTATGTTTACTCAAGCTATGCGAAATAATAAAACCTTTAGAAGGGGTGGCAATATTTTTCAGGTGTTTTAGACAGAACAGAAGTCAGTTTTGGTTCTTTTCAGTCAGCAGGGGGCAAGATTATATTTTATGTTGGTGATTGCAGCTCATTATCACTCAACACAAGTCATGTTTACAGGGTACCTCTCCTCCCTCATGGTTGTCAAAAGTATTTTATTTTCAGCTGAAGCAAATATCGATGTTTGACTCACACGAGCGGTGGCCAGGATGCTACATGGAACAAACACAACACCATTTAAAGTGGGACAAAGTGGATTTAAAATGCTGCATTTAGTATCTCCCAAAAAAAAAAAAAAAAAATTAAACTTCTGATCTTAACATGAAACATAATGTATAGCTTGTGCTTAATTTATCATTCAGTCATTTTTTTCCAGAGACAAAACAAGCCACATGGAACATTTTATTCCGTCTATGTCCATATATGTAAAATGCCAAAGAGTCACTTTCTCTCGCTTGAGCAGCGTGAACACTCAAATTAAAATGTGCTGTTCTAATTATTTTTCTCTCTTATACTGGATGTTTAGCAGGTAGTGTACACGGTTTAGCTACATTGTAAACAGTTGCTGTTTTATCAGCAATAATGACTTAAAAATTAGCCCAATTGCCGAGTAACCAGGAATCCCACTTTTTTTGTCCAAAACTTTAATCGCGAGAATCATTTACATTGGATGATGATGTTGATGATGAAATTACTCGGAAAAGGCAAACTCCTTGACCAGGTCTTCTCAGAAATAAAATAAATGCACTTAAATAAATAAATACACAAAAGGAAACATGTCTGATAAAAATAAATATAACAAATACAGGCTACATCAGTAACATAACTTCAATCAATACATAATATAAAATAGTCTACATTCAAAATCAGTCTGCATGCCATCATACCAGTTTATAAAATATTCCGAAAGCAAGTGACAACATGAGCAACAGCAGAAAATAGTTATGTTTTGGTGAAGGATATTATAGAATTATATACTGTATATCTCTATGTATATATATTTCTTTACAAATAATATTTGGCATTATATTCATTCACACTATAGATATGATATACATAAGATGAAAATAGTTTTAGCTAAACTACCCACCACCCTCCCGCCATTTTGCCTTGTAATCACAGAATTGCTTCTTCACTTGAAGGAAATGTTGAAGTTTCTGCTTTGTTTTGATTTCGAAAATATCCCCAATAAGCATCTCGCGTCTGGCTCTTCAGTTGAGAAATATTGAAAAGATGACGGCAGATGTGTTCATGATGCAGAGATGATTAGCTTTTGGCAAATAGATAAAAGACGTGTGGCTAAAATTGTGTTTTTACAGTGTGTCAGATAAGTGGGGGAAAAAAAAGATTAGATTTCTAGTGGATTGCTGCCCTCACGGTATTTTAATGTGAAACATTTCTGCCCTTGGTGTTTTCACAAGGTTACGGTGGCTGACTTGCTATTAATTCATCATCACGCCAGTGACTTTATGCCAAGGAGGATCTCATCTGTTTCTAACCCCCCCCACCCAAAAAAAAAAAAAAAAAGCGTGGGCAAAATGGGCTGAAGTCTTGGAAGTTCAATGCCTGGCCTTGTTCTACTCTATTTCCTCAGATAATGGGCACGCCCCAGGGGAATTTGTTTGCACACAAGTACACTGGAAAAAAAATGTGTTAAATTTACTCAATCTTATTTTGTCAAGTGGATGCACGAAATATAATTACCTGGATCCAGATACATATTGTAAGTAGTTTTATAGTTATTTCGTGCAACCACGTGATGAAATCGCATGAAGTAAAATCAACACACAAAGCTGTTTTTTTTGGTTTTGTTTTTTTCCACAATGAAGACCTCTGCCTTCATGTTCTGCATAAATGTTGTAGTTGATGACATTGAGAACACTCAGCGCTGTACTGTATTTTCTTTGTAGAACTGTCCCTGGGGCTGTCATGTCACAAGTACTGGACAAATATGGTCAGGGGGCGCTGCAGGTGATTTCAGGGTTCACAGTGAAAATCTCCCTTTATTGCAAAGGATCCCTTCCAGACCAACCCGCAATAGATGAGTATCACCAATTTAGAGAGTGCATTTTTTCTTTCATGTGTAGTTTTACCAATCCCATATGCTTTCAACTCATTTGCACTTCTTAAAACAGTTCAATTTACCCATAAACCCTAACCATATTGAAACATGCACAAAAAATGGAACCATAAAATGCCTGTGTGTATGTTAGTGTCTGTGTGTGACATATTTGCCTGTAAAAAGCAAGGCTTTGATCTTGGCGAGTCTGTGGGTGTGTCTGGGCGTGAACGGTGGTCCACAGTAGCTCCTGTGTAAGTGTAGTCATTGTGGTGATGAGTTTTAATGCTCTCACGGCATTCAGTGAATGGCTGAGAAGTGCATTGGTGACAATCGCTCCTTTCCCACATGCAAGGGCATTACAGTCAATAAGTTTACGATGGAAAAAAAAACCCTTAAAAATATTCATTTGAAAAAAAGTGATCCACTATGGAACCACTACTATTTTCTTGGACCCTTTGGTAGTCATTGAACCTTAGAATTATCACCACCCTCCATTCTGGCACCCCAGGATGTAGTTGTACGAAACTTAGTCTATACACTTTGGTAGCACCACCTGACATTTTTTCCTTCGGAGAAACAAGTGCCTATTTGAGGTGAGGCTTTTTTTTTGTTTTGTTTTGTTTAGGTGGACAGCACCTGGCAAACAGTCGTTGCTTGGTGTCTGATAGAGCAGCTATTTAAGAATATGGGACCGGGTGGGCAACTAGTGGCCCGCAGGCAGCATGTGGCCCATGACAGCATTCTGAGTGGCCCCTCTGGCTACCATTTCAGTGTGCCCCCCGGCTACTGCCCGAAGACAGCTGCGATAGGCTCCATCACGCCCGCGACCCTTGTAAGGATAAGTGGATTTGAAAATGAGTAAAATATTGAGTAACTTAGTAAAGTATTGAAACAATGGTGCATATGTGAATCTGCAGGTGCCGAACAGTAATTATGCAGGGCGCGACTGTAGTTTTAAGTTATAATATCACCAGTAGATGACAGGCATGTCTTAGTTGTGCTTCCGCTGGATCTTACTGTCCTTTCCTACACATGAGTAGACCGAATATTTTTATTTCTTTCTTTTGCACATTTGGAATGATATACAGGACAAACATAGTTCAACAATAATATTACATTTTTGACTGTGTTGTTTTTTTTTTTGTGCAAAAGATGTACAAAATAAGTTTTTGCACTTAATACTGATTTCTTGCACAACAGTTTTGTGCCATCCTTGAATGTTAATTTTTATGCAAGTGAGCTCTTTGCACTGAAAAAAAAATACATGTTATTTTGTTGTTTGCTTTAAACTCTTTGTTGTTGGCTAGGATCTTTATACATGTGTCGAAAAATGTACAACCAAAAATATATTCATATATTATAAAATATATTAAGAGCAGGTATTTTGTCCGTATTTAAAATAGCATTTTTGTCATACATCTGGTGAGGAAGTGTGTCCAGTAGCGCTGATGAAAAATTGTGAACCGCTACAGCATTTTAGTTGCTCATCCGTGATATAAGATACTCCTCTTACATTTGAGTTGCAATTATCTGCTGATGCTCTACTTGACAGACGTGGCCATTTTGTAGTATGCATGAGTGGAAAATGGAAAGAAAAAAAATCCATTAAGAAATTTACCCAAAAGGATTCAAAATGTGAAGGCCAAGATTCAGCTCGAGCTTCGACTGAAACATTTATCAACAGTGGCTTTTGGAGGGCCCCGTGAGGCGGTTTGCTTGATCTCACCGAGGACCCAAAATCTTACATAAGCTGCTTTGCCGAGTGAAAGGCAGACTGAAAATACGAGGCGCAGCAAACAGATCCTCACATAACACAGCCCCGCAGCTACACAACAGCTCATAACGGCAGCAGTTTGGGGGCCCAACGCGGCGCTCGTGTCTCCTCAAAGCCAGCATATGTCAAGCCGGGTCTGTCTCTCTCCTGTCTGCCTGCCTCTGTGCGAACAGCAGGGGATTGCCTCTGCCAAATGGCCGGCATCACATTCACACGCTCCTTCTGTCAAACTGCTAAAAGTCTCTCAAGTCAAGTGAGGGGTAGATGTGTGTCACCTAACAGAGAGACACACACCGTCTGGTTTGAACGCACACTTTTTATACACAGTGAGAAACAAATCCATCGTACACTCTGATGTTTATAAACGGGAAGGTCAATTGAGTCAATGCCAGTAATGTATTTTCTGACGTAAAAACAGTAGGTACAACTGCACAGTGTAATACAGATAAAGTAATCCCTCGTTTATGGTGGTGGCTATGTTCCAGACCACCCCCCAAGAGTATTCATTTTATTTCTATATACTGTACTCTAAAGCTCCATTCATATATACAGTCAAACCTCGGTTTTCGAACATCTCTGTTCTCGACCAAATCGGTTTTCGACCAACAATTTCGAGTTTTTTTTGACTCGGATGACGACCAAGATTGTGCACAGATGTGTTCAATAAAGATTTTTTTTTTTTTTTTAAAAAAGAAGCGTGGTTTCGGTTTTCGAACAGTCTTCTGGAACGGACTATGGCCGAAAACCGAGGTATGACTGTACTATAATGCCAACATACAGTATATGCATGTGAGGCGCAGGTATTATTTTTGTTCACTTGGGGCCACCATTATCATATCTACACTGTGGTATCTGTGATTTTAAAATGTGTACCTGCCTTTAAAAGGCTGGACTGGGCTGTTGAGAGATCTGGAAGTGAGCGAATTGAAGCTGTACAGTTGGCTGGCTATGAACTAGCGTTAGCCACTGTGTGTGTAGCGTGACTGCGTCAGTTGAGGCCATCAGCAGGTTAGCTCGGTATGTGCTTGTGCCCATATATAATTGGCCCCAATTTGGACATTTTCACAAAGGGGTCTACTCACTTTTGTTGCAGGGGGTTCGAACTTTATGTCTGTGTGTTGAGTTGTTGAGAGGAAAAAGTAAATTTACACCCTTATACGTTGTACAAGGTGAACTTTAAAATGTCGCAAAGTGTTATGTGTTTAGTGTTGTTCCATGAAAAGATAAACAGTATTGACAAAAAGTATCGGGCCAGCTCGCCAGTACAGTATATATTACAAAGTACCGATAGGTCTTTTCATTGATGTTTGCGTAAATCTAAATTGCTTCGTACCTATTTAATACCTTTGATAGGTATGTCCTGAATTGTATTACATTGTGCATATGTACCAAATGTCGCGTCGTGACTGGTGAGTGAATGTGGGTTATATTTCATGAAAGTCCTTATCTAGATTTCAAAGTTATGCTGATGCAGAAAATGTACATTGCGGTTACATTGAATGCGTGCGTGAGACGTGCGATATGCCACCGGAGGGTAGCGGTGGTGAAATAAAGTCAACACAGGCTCTGACCTCATATTCACCTTCTCTTTGTCTCTGTCAGCACAGCAGCACTAAATTACACCCAATCTCAAAACTGTCTACTCTTGCTCTTTTCGTGTTCTCACGACTTCGAACACGCCATCAGAATTTTTGGTTTTATATTCACTGGACATACATTAAATTTCCAAAAGTGCAACAGCACAATGTAAATAAGGATCATGGCAAAGCCTGAACAAAAATGAGAACGCGTAGTTTGAGTAAAACTGTCACCGAGATATGAATGTAACAACAACAAAATATTGAGTTGTCACTTTGTAATACATCATGCTAAGGGCTGTTTGTATTGTCTTATTTAGCTTCATCATGATGGGGCAAAATTATGTCGTGGCTCTCAATCAGAGGCAGTGCATTTCAATCACAACTATAATAAACACATTGTACAAACTTTTTTTTCTCTGACAGCATCAGTACACGTTATCTTTGTAAAGATGGAAATTAAATTTTAATGTGACATTTTATCGAATTGTATTAGATTGTGCAGGCATACCTCATCGGGTGCCTTCAGTGAGTGCAGCGAGCCACATAGCATTTGAGTGTAAACCCCATTCGAATTTATGATGAATGCCTGCCAGTTTGTCCATTTTTGAACACGCCAACCTATAGAGTCAGTGCAACGTGAGCGCGTCAACCACAATGTAATCAAGTATGACGTGAAGATGAATATTACACAATATCTGGTGACAAACTGGCAACCGCAAGTTTACTGTTGATCATTTGCAGGACGATTTGCTCTCGCGTGGGGGCTCTGTTGCCGTTATCGTATGCTTTTAACAAAAACTAAAATAGTACAATGGAACTTTTTTGAGGGAAGAAAACAACATCAGTCATTTTTTTTCTAACATGACATGCTCAAGGACGTTTCGGCTTAGCATGAGCACTGTGCATTGCGGTAAAACAAAACAAAACTGGGTTTGTGTGTGTGAATGTGTGTAAAAAAGCAATTACAGAGGCTGTGAGCTACGGGCATGGTGGAATATACACAAAATAGATTTTTAAAACTCATATTGAAAAAAAAAATTCTTAGCTTCGGTTATGTACATTTCCCTTCTGAAACAGGGAATTTGTAATAAGTGCATTTGTGCATATTTTGATTTTAGGACACTAACAAACACATTTCCCTACTGCAATGATGTTATGCAAAATGATGGCACAATGATCTCCGTTTCAAGTCAATGTGAATATTTGATAGGAACAGCAGATGTATGGAAGAGGTGTTTAAAATGTGCACAGCGAAGAGATGGTCATTTTCCAACAATTAATTCCCTTGAAAAACGACCACAATCCAATTTAGTTCAAAAAGAAGACAAAAAAGAGCTGCATTTCCAACACGGCCGGGATTCATTGACTGAGGTACTTGAAGCATTGGCACTTTTTTTTACAATTCACATTAAGTTTGGGAAATTAAAGTTAATTACTGAAAAATTCAAACAGTTGGAGATTTCCTTAATCTATTTACTCGTAAAATACTCTTATTCCTTTTTTTTTGTCACTCAAAGGCTCGGTTATTAATAGGTTTGACTTTAAAAATGGCACTTTAGAAATGTTGGGAAAAAAAGAGAAACAAAAAAACAGAAACGTGCTTGGTGCTGGATGAGTGTGTGGTAACCAGATGACCAGTGAGTAAACTAGTCAACCTGTGTCCGATATAGAACTCTGCTAACTTCGGGACGAATGGCACATCCTACAGGCCCGATGGCGTTGGCGAGGGGCGCTGAGGATGGCTTTAGAGATCACATACATACATAAAGGATGAGAGAATAGAAGTCTAGAAAAAAAGGCTAGTTGAGCAGGGAGACAAGTTTCCCCTGAACCTAACTTCTCAAAGACGAGTCTGAGCCTCTGGAATATAAATCTCGATGCTGTCCGCTCGCTCTGAGGCAGAGTTCTGCCGGAAGGAGGCTGCCCGCTTGGCTGCCATGAGCCGTCGACGAGCCTCCTGCCGGTGCCTGTCGGGGAGGTCCAAGGATCTCTCCCTCGTCACTAGGCTCTTCTGTCGAATTGTCTTCTTTGGTACTGGAGCTGGAGGCTTCAGGAAAGAACAGCAAACTCATCAGAACACGTTCGGAGTTGCGTCGGGATCAAATGAGCAGCTCAAATTCAAAGTCGGAAAAACAAATTGATATTGTCCTTCGTTTGCTTTCACCACTCCACTAGCGGATGCAATCTCTTAAGTAAGGAGAATCTGAAGAGAAACAAATTCCTCACAACACAGGGGGGGATCATCAGGATAAAGCAAAGTATTCATCATGACTCATTGTTATTTACTTCTAATTCCACCTCGCCAAAGTGGCAGCTGAAATGCAGACCTTATTCATGACAACTCATTAAGTTATCACAACTTTTATTATGGAGCGCTTGGCATCCACCATGTGTTGTCCCCTTTAGGGCAGTGATTCTCAACTGTTATCACACTGGGACCAAACACCGAGACCCACATTTATAGATGTTAACTCTTGTTTGTACAATTTATACTGGAATCTGCTCAATTGGGATTCCATTTCATGGCTACGCTGTTTTCTTAGCATCTACATTATTTGATTGAACCACAAACAACCTGCTGCGACTGGCCAGGAAAAATGTCCACATCGGGGGAGAACACAAAGAGAGGAAAAGGGCAAAAACCATCAGCAATTTTTTCCAGGATTAATACAGGGGATGGAAAAAGTCTGCACACGCCTGTTCAAATGCCTTTTTTTGGTGTGAAATAAAACAATGAGAGCAAGATAAATCACATTAACTGTGATAGTGTCATTGTACACGTGTGCAAAAGTGTAATCTGAATAAACCCAAAGAAAGCTCTACTAGGCTTTTCCGAACATTTTTTGTTTTCTCACCGCAGTAAGGTTTTGTGCAAATATTTGCTGCTAACAGTTTATAATTCTTTCTATTTTGAATATGGCATTAGTTCCAGCTGAAGAAAAACACCTCTCTCAAAGATCTTGTTTTTTCAATGATCAATCTTGTTCTCATCTTTTAAAACACAAAACCCCGGCATTTGAACAGGGGTGTGTTGACGTTATATATATATATATATATATATATATATATATATATATATATATATATATATATATATATATATATATATATATATATATATATATATATTGAAGACGCCTGGCCAATGGCTGGCAACCAGTTCAGGAATGTACCCCGCCAACTGCCCCAAGGCAGCTGGGAGAGGCTCCAGCACGACGACCCTTAAGCACCAAAGCCGATGGTCCCATTTCGATGGATCACCAGTCATTGTGAATGTGAGCTGTATGAATGTCAGTGATGGAAAAAACTACCGCTAAAAATGTGGAAACAAAATGTGTTCAAAATTTGGACTCGAGAAAGAAACCCTAAAGCTGTCCATGTCGAGGACCAGGGTTGGACGTGGAGTCAGGACCCATTTACCTTCTTGTCTGGACTATCTATTGGTTTCCAGTTGTTGCCCTTCATCTGCTGCAGCTGGTCAAATTTCAAGGTGACGTCATCAACGGAGAGCTGCAACAGGTCCCAGAACCCAGCCAGGTCCTGTGAGGTAGGCCGCGGCATGGCGCTGGGGTCCTACAGGCGGTAGCGAGGACAAGGTGAGTATTTGATGAAAATATATCCTCCTAAAACCTCCGGGGTTGGAAAATATCCGACTGAGTAATCGCGGGACCTTTCCACCACGACAAGAAGTGTTAGCCACCTGCTAGCTTGCGGGCTGATAGCTTTCTGGATGCCATGTAATGGCGGCCCGGTCAAAATTGTCCCTAGGTGTGAGTGTGAGCGCTGATGTTTGTTTGTCTCTGTGTGCCCTGCTATTGGCTGGCAACCGGTTCAGGGTGTCCCCCGCCTACTGCCTGAAGACGGCTGGGGTAGGCTCCAGCACCCCCCACGACCCTTGTGAGGATAAAGCGGATCGGAAAATGGATGGAAGGATGCCATGGATGTCTGGCGGTTTCGTTCGTCTACTATGTCACCGCAGTGGCGTGCAGTCAGGGCCTTCGAGGTTTTCTGTTCTGACCCAAACACTATCAGAAGCATTTACAAGAAACGATAATAATTGATTTCAAACAGCCTTTTCCTTGATTTAATTGTGTGTGTCTTGGCTGCACAGCTTTTTGTATGTGGGTTAATTTTTTGAAGATTTCGAATTGATGTGTTGCAAATATTTTTTTTGCCCAGTGCCTTCAGAAAACCAAGTTCTAGCATCAACCACATATTGAAAAAGCTGTTTTTTTTAAACCACTTTGACTTTAGATGTACCAATCTGTGCTTTCACAAAGACGTCGTCATTTTTCCGTACTCTGATTGTTTCAGCTGTATTTATCATAATCATTTTTTTCCATGGCTGTTTCATCAGTCTATTTTTTTCCCCAACAATTCTGTTTCAATTTAAAAGCAATTCCATATTTTCACTGGTTAATTTCCATCGAAATGTTATTTATTCATTCATTCATTCAAACTCCACACAGGGAGGCCGGAGCTGGAATCAAACCCGGTACCGCTGCACTGTGAAGTCGACGTGCTAACCACTGGACTACCGGGCTGCCGAAATGTTATTTATTCTTACTATAATTATCATGATTGTTTTCCTTTCCTTCCTTTAACGTAGTGGTACTAAAAATGTTGTCCACGTGTGTAGCTTATCTGGCCATCAATAAACTGTAACGAGTGTAAATTTAAGGACTACAGAATAACATGCTGATGTGTGGTCAAAAGCTCTTGATGTGGTCTCGAAATCCCGTCGAATGCTTAATTTCTGCTGCTCACATATAATAGCATAAATGTGTCTCATAACTATTGCCCAACTTGTCCGTGTGCAACCCACACTGAATGGAAGAGGTATTTAGACATATTGACCCAAGGCTTTGTACAAGCTTCTTTTTCTTTCAGGGAACAGCACCATCATCGAAACTACTGTTCATCCATCCTCTCTTATGTCGTTTCCCCCCAAAGCGTTTCGATGTCCCAGATAGTTATTGATTCTCATTTTTGTTGCTTTTGAGAATCAATGAGTTTCACTGAGGTTGATTGAGCCTGTTAGCGTGTCAATGCACATTGCAGTTTTGTAACTCAAACTTGCAAAGAAAATGTGCATGTAATGGATTCAAAGGGTGAAAGTTACTGAATAACTTGGGCAGGTGTCACCATGAGGAGTGAGAAGTATATTCAACTTGTCTCTGCTATTAAAAAAAAAAAAAAAAAGATTTCAGTTTGAATATTGACTTATTATTAATTCCTTCATGCGCCATATTGCGTCTGGTAGAGTGCTAAACCCAATTACAGTAACCCCCTCTCCTAGTCGTGAGTCCACCCATTCACGTTGTTTTTTTGGGGTAGGGGGCGGGGTTACCTATCCTCTGTTATTCGCTGAAAAACTCATCGGTTCCCATTTTTTGTACTCATTCCATGTCACACTAAGTTGCCACAAGATGGCCGCCGCACCCTGTCGAAATATGATTTGGTCAAAAGGAAGTACGTATTTTGAACTCAACTCAACAACAATGGAGTCTTTGCCAGGTGCCTTTCTTTTGAAATCCAATCCTCTGGAAGGCATTTTTTTTCAAGGGTAATACTGGAAGGTGAGTTTGAAATGATATGAAAGTGTTTTGGGATCTTAGACTGTGGTGTCCATTGTGGGATTTTTTGTTTTTGTCTTTTTTTTTTTTGCTTTTCACGGTTGTGAATACATTTCCAATCTTTTTCTGTTAATCAACCTCATCTCCACGCTTCTGCTCCGCCACCCCCGAAATGACATCTTTTCAGTTATTGTTCCAATTCCTTGACAGACGGCACTTAACAACAATGAATCAAAATGTTCAATCAACTGGTTGAAAGTTGTGACGAGCAAAGCGCTGACAAGGAAGGAGGACATTGATTACTACCTCTGCCATCCTGTGTCAGATGCACAAAACAAAGAGGATTCTTTCTTGGAGCTGGTATTAAAATCTATGGAGTTGTGTGCCAAAACATCTCACCTGTAAAAACTCCCACTTACCAGATTCTGCTGACAGAGCCAATAAAACTGCTGGAATTTCTGCGACATTAGCAGCTGAGCACTACCCACAGCACTTCGGATTTTTCCCAAGACTGTAACACAAAGTATATGCACTTGATATTGCAGTTATAATTGGCATTGCAATGAAGTTTGTGCCACTCACTCTCCTCGGACAAGTCATTTTCTTCAGCCTCTGCCTCCATCTCTTTACACCACCCCTCGATCCTCTTGGTCTCGGTGTGAAGCAGCTGCATGAACCAGCTCCCGTCTCTCCTCAGAGAAGGGGAGCTACGTCCCGACTCACCAGATGTGACTGCATTCTCTTGTGGGCACGGGGGTTCCAGCTGCCACGTCGGCTCACTCGTTGTCTCTCTGGGACTGGGGGGCTCAGCTGGAGTCCGGTAGTCTTCGCGGTAGCTGAAGAGTCCCTGCGTGCGTACGGTTCGCACGGCTCCATACTGGGTGGGTGTGCTGGGCTCCGAATGACGCTGGAAGCCCCCGCCGAACTGCAGACCTTTGTCCTCCATGGTGGGGAAGCCCTCCAACTCCATGTCTGCCTGCACTGCTGTAGTCACACTGTTGGAGCGCTTGAAACGGCCTTGTCTGAAAGCCAAGGTGGTAAAATTGCATTGAGAATTGCAGCTGACAAAAACGAATACTGAGAGTGATAGTTGTCGATGGTTTTAGCAAAGACTTAAAATCATTATCTTACCCTTTCTTGTCATCCTCCACCTGTATCCCAACAGAATGGTATTCCCTGGAGCCTTTGCTTTCAGATTCTGAGTCTGTTGCAGCCTCCACCTAATGCAAAGAACCAATACAAGCATATTTTCTTGTCATTACTGAATGTCAGCTGACACCCATTGCTTGTGTCTTTATTGAACTGGGCTTAACTGTTGAGAGCTTGTCAGTAAAAATCTCATGATTTATGGAGGTTTCAAAGACAAAGTTTCTGTCTTTGGGTCCAACTTGCTTGTTGAAATGTTTTGTTGTTGATGATTGCTGTAGAGGTTGAAGTTTGAGCTCATATAAAAAAACTGAAAGCAACAACTAAACTTTATATATATATAAAAAAAAAAATCCTCATCTCACCCCTCGGGTGGTGTCCGTCCCTCATTCAGCTCGGGTCCTCTACCAGAGGCCAGGAAGCTTGAGGGTTCTGCGCAGTATCCTTGCTGTTCCCAGCACTGCACATTTCTGGACTGAGATGTCCGATGTTGTTCCCGGGATCTGTTGCAACCACTCATCTAGTTTGGGGGTCATATATATATATATATATATATATATATATATATATATATATATATATATATATATATATATATATATATCATATATATATATCATATATATATATATCATATATATATATATATATAAAAAAAAAATCCTCGTCTCACCCCTCG
>CAAKHF010015949.1:0-10000 GCA_901007745.1 Hippocampus kuda
GTTATCGCGAGACATTCGTGTTGATGCCTGTAAGTATCGCGATATTTCAGCACCTGCCAGTTCCGGGTTTGCATCCTGACCAAAGTCATTCCGTTCCTACCGATTTCAGCCTTAATCCTTTGAATCCCTTTGTGCCGTTTACCTCATCGCCGATTCCCTAAGCCCTCGAGTACATGAACAAAAGTAAGTACAATGTGGTGTATTTGTCATGTTTAATTAGTTGCGACGGGTGTTCGCGAGTGTGCTAGCCGCATTAGCACGCTAGCATCGGGCCGCCACGTTCGCGAGTGCTAGCCGCATTAGCACGCTAGCCTCGGGCCGCCGCGTTTGCTAGTGCTAGCCGCATTAGCACGTTAGCATCGGGCCGCCGCGTTTCGCGGCGATTACAAGTTAATACAGAGGCATTATTTGTAAGTATAGGTTAAGTTGTGTTAATGGTGCGATGTCTGTAGCTCCTTTCTGTTTTGAAGACGACCGTGTGTATTTTGTTTACAAATGTGTGTCAGCCTTCATTTCATTAATGTAAGGGTAGTTATGTGCCCCTAGATGGTGCCGTTACACTGCATTTGAGTAGTTATTCCTTGGTTGCATCCAGGAATATGATGATGAATGTTGTAATGAAGTTTCCTTTTCTCACATTTGTAGACTCGACCCCCCTATTCAAATCGACCCCCCTATTCTACTCGATTCCTCTTCATCCTTCATCTTCCCTCTTCAGCCCTTCTAAGCGTCCCTCCTCAACCAACATCACCCTATTGTTTGTATTTCTTCGAATTCATTTAACACCCCACAGTAAAGAATATCGAAACACCCCCTGGAATTCCTGTCTCTTCTTACCTGTGCTCTGACTGGCACACCATCTAGTCTATAGTTATCTCCTTAAACGAATCAGTCCTAACGCCTCCCCAACAATGCTGCTTCCAATTATCATTACAAGTTGATCTGTGAAACAAATCAAATTTACCTTTGGCCCACCACAGCCGCATCAAACGCGCTCTTTTGATTTAGTACAAATTCAGCTCAAATACAAGCAACAGCAAAAACACTTCTGACTCCTCTTGGCGACTTCTGTTTTTATTATTAGTGAATGCTTGATTTGGCATCAACAAGACCAACAATATAAGCAGAGTATCTGTCCAAAGTATATGATTAACATGCTGCAGTTCCAATTATTTAAGGGTGAATGTTTTTCTTTGTATCCGAGTTTGCCTAAATCAACTTGAACCTTCACCTTGCCTGGTGCTTTTTTTAGCATGCAGATCATACTTTGGTAAGTGCAACATATCACTGAGGGACAAGTCTGAGCAGAAGGCAGGCACTCTTCAACCACCTACTATTACTGGAAGAAAACATAAATGTATCAGCAAATATATGTTTGAATGAACAACAAAAGCAAAAATATTTCTCAGACCTTGACCACAGTGGCTGAAATGTTTTGTCATCATCCAAAAGGTTGCCATCCCTTGGGGAATTTATAATAGCTCCATTGTGACGTTTCATAGTATCCTGCAGGGCAGAGGTGCCTAACCTTTTTTGCCCCACAGACTGGTTTCATGTCAAACAATATTTTCAGGGACCGGCATTTTAAGGCCGGATAGATACAACAATATAATATGACCTGCATGAAAAGTGTGGTATTTTCGAAACATAATAATAAACACGAATCATGACACGAGGAATGTCCTATCTGGCCGCAACACTCTGGTCGCTATGGTAACCTTTAAATGTGCCTTCAAAATAAGATACGGCGCAAATTGTCACGAATGGTGGTGGAGGACCCCAAAAAGCAGGCAGGCAGGCAGGCATGGAGGAGCAGGTTGAACTAGACAAACTATTAACGAAATGCTGAGAAAACTAAATCCAAAACAAACTAAAGTTCTGAACACAAAAAGAGTCCAAAGTATCAAACAAAAACCATGGCTGAAGCAAAACACTAACAGTAACAGAAACCATGACAGAACAAACAATGACCCGACACCGAGTGGTCGTGCCGGGAGTCCTTTTAACAGGCACTAATGGGACAATGACCAACAGGTGTGCAGCTGCAGGCGAGCCCTACAGTGCCACCTGTTGGTCACAAACAGAAACATAACAGTACCCCTCCCTCAAGGGACAGATCCCAGACGTCCCAAAGTCACCCATAGGCTTGCTTCGCCGGGGAACAGGAACTGGGGGGCGACAGCAGCCCATGCCTCACCGGGAACAGGAACGAAGGGCGACGGCAACCCTTGCCTCGCCGGGAACAGGAACGAGGGCGACGGCAACCCTTGCCTTGCCGGAGAACAAGAACGGAGGGTGACGGCAGCCCTATGGCTGGGCTCGGCCTGACGTGTACGGAGCTCAACGTGACGGGGAACATGGGACGGCCGGACATGAACGGGGCTCGGTCTGATGTGGACGTGGCTCGGCTCAACGTGGACGTGGATGTGACTTAATTCGAACAGGCACGTGACATGGCTCGGCTCAACATGGATGCGGACGGGGCTTGGCGTGACGGGGAACATGGGACAGCTGCATGACCTGCGCTGCCTGAGGGGGAAAGGGTGTCGCCCGCAGACGTGCTCCGCTAGGCGCAGGGTGGAACTGGGATCAGTCCTTGGTTCCTGCAGGGTCCAGTAGTTGGTCGGGTCATTCTGTCACGAATGGTGGTGGTGGAGGACCCCAAAAAGCAGGCAGGCAGGGAAGAGCAGGGTGAACTAGAGAAACTGTATTAAAAAAATGCTGAGAAAACTAAATCCAAAACAAAGTCCTGAACACAAAAAGAGTCCAAAGTAGTGATGGGTCCAGCAACACCGATGCGTTGACGCATGCGTCGAGCTCACAGATCAATCCCTGCGTCGGTGCGCGTACTGCTTCCAAGACGATTGTGACCAATACAAGAACTGTGTTGACTCAGTCCAGGGGGCATCGATGCCGCAAAAGCCCGCCAAACTGTGTTTATGAGGAAGTGCGTCTAGCGACGCGATGCCGCCTGCCGAAACAAGCCAGACCTCACCCTCGCTCCCTTCTCGAAGTACGTGCATATTATGGAGCAGCTCCCGGGAAAGCGCAAATTGTCCGCCGTGTGGGACCATTTTGATCTCCTTTTGGAGAATAAGGTATGTATTCAAATCTCCTTGTCTCACCAAGTGCCTCAATTTATGTCTTGTTCCATTCTAATTCAAATCCATTTCAAGGTAACTCTTATTAGTTTACATTCACATATTGTATTGCTGCTGAAATGTCGAATTTGCCACACAGAAATATTATATACCAACAAAAGCACCTCTGCAAACTACATCTGGCATGTTACTCATCATTATTAGTTTAGTTTTTTCGGAAACTGTTCTAAATGCCAATTTTGTTAGATTTAGTTTTTTAGATCACCTGTGGCAACATTTGGATGATGAGGTAGGGAGAATGGGAAGACGTGCAACAGCAGATCCTATATTTGAGGTCCAGCGATACCTGGCAGAGGGGAATAGATGGGAATAGATAGATGTGAATGATATCCGCTTCATCATCAAATCAGTCAGTTCAGTGTCAAGTGGGTTGCCTGCAGGGATTTTTGAAGTCCAGCAGGTGTCAGTGGTCAGTGACACAGTATCAACACAGTGTGTCATTGTGTCAACATGCTTCATGAGGCCTCATGGACCCATTACTAGTCCAAAGTTTCAAACAAAAACCATGGATGAAGCAAAAAACTAACAATAAAAGAAACCATGACAGTGACAAACTTGACAGAACAAGTAATGACCCGACACCGAGTGGTCATGCCGGGAGTCCTTTTAACAGACACTAATGGGACAATGACCAACAGGTGTGCAGCTGCAGGCCGAGCCCTACAGTGCCACCTGTTGGTCACAAACAGAACCATGACACAAATAAAAAGTGCATGAAAAATATGACTCACCATTTCTGCTTAATATGCAGAGTAGGCTTGGTGCGTGTGAATCTCCCGTTGAGATAAAGCCGTATTTGAAATAGGACTCCTGATACTGTCTCTTAAATGTAGCGTTCTCTTTCTTGGAAGTCATTGGCTCCTCTTCTGTCTCCTGGCTGGGCCTTTTCCCCTTCCTGAAAAAAATTAAAAGACGTTTGTTTTTTTATAAGGCAACCTATCTCGTGACCGAGAAGTGCGTATTCATCTGCATCAAGAGTGGCATACTGATATAATAGAGAATCCGGTAATTTTTCAAAATAAAACGTCTTTCAGATTCCGGATTGACTAAAACTGAAGGAATGTAAGTTTATTCTTTTTCTGTGCAGCCCGGCACTAAATGATCCGCGGTCCGGTATCGGTCCGCGGCCCGGCGGTTGGGGATCCCTGGTCCAGGGGAAGCATCATTTCGAGGCTACATTCCACCTCTGCACTGCCTGTCCTCGCTTTTAAAGTGTTTATAAGCTGCCCCTTGCCAAGAACACCTTCAGACGCTTTCTGCTCGAGCCTTGTAGGGACACACCGAAGGGATGCTTGGGGGCTTTTGGGAGAGCTCTGAGACAATATGAAGAAGGAAAGGAGAGGAGGGAGACGTTGACGCGTTCCTTTTGCTCCCCTTCTGGCTGCTAAATGAACTGCGGGAATCTCCCGGACTATGCAAGAGGCATCCTTGCCTGATATCAGCTCAGTTGTGTAATTTGGATGTAAGACAGGAAGCGATCATGTGGAGTCTGTGCTGGCTAAGTGTTATGTGTATTTAGGGGTTATCTTAGGACCACAAAGGGCAGTTGAGGATAACCTTTACAAACACTCTGGAACATGATGCCCAGAGCAGTGCAGTTTCGCTTTGCAAAACGTCACCTTCAAGCAAAATACAGTCAGAAAAGCCATAAAGCTTTGAAATGTTCACCTTTGTGTAGCCTGTTTCACTGCACATTGTTCGAGAACTCATTCATTTGCCTGGTACATACTCAGACTATCATACATTTGATAAATTTGACATAAAAAGTCCACACACCTTTGTTCAAATGCCAGGTTTTATGATACAAAACCCCTTCAGGCTCCTGCTGAGCCTACAAGAACGTGAAATTAAAACACTTAAAAATTGTCATAGCTTGTGTGCTAACTCCTACTTGCCATGTGTTTTGAATGTGACTGACTCATTCTGAACACAAACACACCCTAGTTATAAGAGGGTGTGAACAACCACAATAATTTAGTTTGTTTAAAGTTTGATTGAGTTGTACAAGTTATTGGTTCCATTAAATGTAGAAAAAGTTTGATATGATTTACCTTGGTCTCATTTGTTTTTCTTTTTATATCACAAAAACCTGGCATTAGAAAAGAAGTGTGTAAACATTTTATATCCACTGTATGTTGTGTCAGTATTCAAATCATTTTCCTCTGGGCGTCCAAAATTGTGTCACATGCTCCCTCCACACAGCACGACACATCTCATCTCGTTTGCCACTCATGACACACGCTTATCATATGCAAACAGCCGCTAATGCTGAAGCAGAGAGGCCAGAGAGGAAAGGAGAGTGAGAAAGGCCAAAAATAAAAACTGCTAAATGGTGGAATCAAAACACATGACAAGGTCACCATGGTCAAAGAGACATAGAGTGCTGTTCTGCTCATGGCGTAGTTTGTTATGCAACATGGTCAAAGAGGGGTAGTGCTTTTTTTGTATTGGCACATTTCCAAATGGTCTCTTTTTTTAAAATACACTGCAATAAACATCTGTGCTTGTCAGACACCATGTCCATGTCACAATTTGGGAAGGGATTAAAGGGAACAATTAAACAGCTCCAAAAAAAAAAACAAGGAATGAGTGTTATGATGCAACAGGTGTAAAGTATGAGCCGGTCTGTCAATTGGCAACACCTAAATCTTCAAGCACTCACAAGCAGTGCTTTGGATATTTAGGCACTTGGTAGCTGTGTCAGCCAGAGCGAGGACAAGCGTGTCACATTGGTGAACATCAACATGCACATGGGAGGCAAGGCCCAACTCTGAACTTTCACCTGTTTCTTCAACCAGCTTGGGAAACTCTGGGATCCTGAAAAGCTCTGGCATTGTATTGTGTTGTGGGGACAAAAGAAAAAAACGGTATTTTGCAAGGACAAAATGTGAATTTGGCATGACATTTATTTGTTCGGATGATTCCACCACATGTGTGACGACTTTGAGAACAAAAACAAGAGAACACACATAGACAGTTCCTGTTGTGTCACTCACAAAGTCATCACTGTGAGGTGAATGCGTTTGTTTGAGCGTCTGCGTGAGTTGCCCAGCACCCGGTAACCGCAGAGGCCGAAACTCTATCTTGCTTTAACAACGATCAAACAGCGCAGGGCCCTTTGCTATCATCTCTCAGCAAAGAGATAAACACTTGACCACAACTTGTAGACAAAAACTATTTTAATTAGGTGTTGGAATGGAAGTCAGGTGCTTGTACACGCAACCACCCTGGGTGTGGTTCATTTGGTTCAACTTTCTGACATCCGCTCATGTAGCTAGGTGTAATTACTTGCATTTTTAAAGATCCTGGTGCCAGGCTTAGGCAAAAGTGTTGATATGTTATCCACCCATGCATCCATCCATTTTCTAATCCGCTTAACCTCACAAGGGTCATGGCGTGCTGGAGCCTATCCCAGCCGCCTTCAGGCAGTAGGCGGGGTACACCCTGAACTGGTTGCCAGCCAATCGCAGGGCACACAGACGAACAACAATCTTGATATTTGATATATATTACAAAAAAAAAAAAAAAAGCCCAATTCAGTCGACACAGAAAAGACAACAAACACAACAACTGAACTTAAACACACACATAAAAAGAAAAGTGCCCACTGTACTACAGTCCAGTTTCAGCTGGAGTTTCTGCCTTTAAGTGTGCTGTGTAACTCTTGGACACAAGTCATTTGAAAGAGACAATTAGGTTGCTGTGTGTTCTTGACTTTTCCAAAGGAATTACACATTCCACAGTAAGCCCCATAAGAACACAGGTGCATGGAGGACCCTGCATGCAACCGCACATGCCTCACGTGTCATCATAAGCAAGGTGGGACACATGACTATAAACCCACATGAGGTGACTGCTACTTATCAAGAGAAACTGAGCTTCAACAATGATAAACGTGTGCAAGGATTGTCTTGACAGCATTTTATGAGGTAACAGTTTCATAAAGGCAATGGAAGACTGCAAAGTATAAAAGTTACCAGCAGGGGTTTAAGCTCCTCATAGCTTATTGGTTACTCAAATGCTGCATTCAGACAAAGCCCTTCTGATTGGCTGTTGAATAGCACGTGGAGGCCCACCGCAAGGAAGAGTAGGAGATAGAGGGGGAGGGAGAAGGATCTGTTTACAGTTTTTAACGCGACGACAGCATTGATGGATGAGAGAGAGGACTGTTTTTTTTTTTTTTAAATTGGGTGGCCTACATACAATGTTTTATAAATATGAGAATCATGGTACATCGACAGGTGTTTTGAGTTTATAAATGTAGTTACAAATGCAAAACAAATGGTAGGTATAAACATACCGCATATCACCAGATGGGTGAATATCTGTTACAGAAAGGTAAATATGGATTGTTAGCACCAAGTGAACAGCTATACAGTACAACTTTCCCCGAACCAACTACAAGACACAGTAATTCAGGATTAACTCACACGACTGAAATACTCATCCACGCAATTGAATTACTCTTCCACATTCCTGAAATGCTCACATATACCCTACCAATTATTTTTCCCACTTGAATATACGAGTGAAGAAACAGTCTATTACACACAGCTTAAATGTATATTTCAGTATACAGTACTGTATTATACAAATGCAAGGCTCGAAATAACCGGTTTCACATTGCTGTTTACCGGTCAAAATGTATATTCTGTGCCTCATGAAATATATTGAATGGCAAAAATTGAGAATCAAAGGCTGAAACAAGCAGAAGAAGAACCACCAGGACGTTCCCGTAAAGCTTCGATGGGATCATGTCACCTATAGCGGGTAGTCATAGGTCAAGGAGAAGCGCTGCACGACTTGCCCACAAGCGGCTTGCTAGCAACAGCTTCGGCTGGTTACTGGTGCACCTAAACACGTTGTCGTTCCTAAGTCAGTAATCATCGCCCGCGTCACGGAAAACAAGATGCATTTCTGATGAGTATCATACTCACAAAAGGAATGGCGAAAAAAGACGAAGAAACCAAGCTAAATGCTAACTAAAAATGACACGGCAAGTGTGTTTAACACTGCAATTGAATGGTTTGGGGGTGGCCCGGTAGTCCAGTGGTTAGCACGTCGACTTCACAGTGCAGAGGTACCGGGTTCAATTCCAGCTCCGGCCTCCCTGTGTGGAGTTTGCATGTTCTCCCTGGGCCTGCGTGGGTTTTCTCCGGGTCCTCCGGTTTCCTCCCACATTCCAAAAACATGCATGGCAGGCTGATTGTCCCAAGGTGTGAGTGTGGGCGTGGATGGTTGTTCGTGTCTGTGTGCCCTGCGATTGGCTGGCAACCAATTCAGTGTATCCCCCGCCTACTGCCCGAAGACTGCTGGGATAGGCTCTAGCACCCCCCGCGACCCTAGTGAGGATGAAGCAGTTCGGAAGATGAATGAATGAATGAATGAATGAATGAATGAATGAATGAATGGTTTGGTGATCAATTACTCTTTTCACACACATCTGGCTGGAACCGTGTTAAAGTGGAGAACATCCAACTTTGAACAGCGAGATACCGGGACAATTAATAACTGTCTGGATTCTGGACAGAAAAATCATACAAGATAAATTGTACCAGAACTGGAAATGAATTAACTTCCATTACGGTGTAAGTCAGTCAGGAGGAACGGCCTTGTCAGTTTCTGACCAAACTGAGTAATTTTTAGGATTCCAAAAATGCAGGCTCAGACAAAGTGCGTTTAGAAAAATATTACAGAAAAGTATAAACTGAAATCACCCTAGTGAGAGGATCAAGCGGTTCGGAAGATGAATGAATGAATGAATGAATAAACTGAAATCGCTGGTCACAAGGAGCCAGGAAAAACAAGGCATGAAACAAAATCAGATGCAAGATTCAAACGAATGCCAAGAGTGCACAATCGAAATATCCCAAAGTCCATTCACACAAAAATAGAGAGCAATAAGAGAATAACAAAAATACTTAAAACAAGATTTATGAATAAAATGAGAGCGACTAGGAATTGTATCGAGAGGTCTAGAAAAGCACAATTTAGCACAACAGCGAGCAAGGTCAATAATCCAACATGGACCAAGCAGTTTGTCAGTCCTTAAATACACAGCCAGGCTTGATGGGAAACGCGTCACAGGTCGACCTGCTGGAGGTAAACGCCCTTCACTAATATGCACACACTCAAGACAGAACATCCATCCATCCCTTTTCTGATCCCTTTATCCTCACAAGGATCGCGGGAAGAGAGAACATGACAGGCCTACTGTTAAAATTATATCAATTTATATAAATTCATAATCACTAATGTTATCTGTTTTCATGAGAGTCCTGAGATTTGAATTTTGAGGTCTGCACAATAAAAATTCTCAAAATTACATTACATCAGTTTTTTTTTTAATTCACATTGACTTCGCCTCTCGACAAGAAAATAAAAATTGCTGCTATACACAATCTGAATTTAAGAACTACAAACTGGTGATTCAGTCACAAAACATAAAAAAAGAAAGCGGATGGATGGAAGTGCAAAAGGATTTTAGTCGTGCGACAAGGAGTATTTCACTGATGCAGGTGAGCAGAAAAAAATGTGTGTATGAAAGCGGTTCTGTAGTTTTTATGACAATGTTTATACAATACAATACATCCTGATTTATATAGCGCTTTAACAACAGCTGCAGCTGTAACAAAGCGCTGAACAAAACAGTTAAAATGAAGTAAAATGATAAACACAACACGTAACATAAAACACGGACAGTTGTGCAATCCTAACCACTTTTCCCTCATACGCTTTGTTGTTTAAAGCAGTTTGAGATGAAAGAAGAGAGAATCAAAGTGTCCTTTCACCAGTGGATCAGAGACGTCATGCTCAAAATGTGCACACGTCAGCAACAA
>CAAKHF010015949.1:10020-29338 GCA_901007745.1 Hippocampus kuda
AGCCATCCATCCAGCCGCACCAACGCAGACTGTCCAACAGCGCCGACATCTCCACTGAACAAAACGGGGCTGTGAAAAATGCTGCCCATTACAGGCGCAAAAAACACAAGCGACCTGGGGCTGTCCAGCACCGACAGTCAAATGGCGCAGACATTCCTCCCAATCAAAATCAGTGCTGGTACAAGCACAAATTGTTCTCTTTTGATGAATGTCGTGGCCAAAAACAAACGCTGAAAACAGTCGACATCAGGTCCACACGACGAAACAACAAACACCATGTGACAAAACAAAAGACAAAAACAACAAAAAAGCAAGGCTCTTGAAGAGCACTTGCCAACGGCTGTCTATTCTAGGGCCATCCTGGAAAAAAACCTACAGTATTTTACTAATGCATGTGTGCATTTGACCAGGAAAATGAAGTTGTTTGTATAAGAGATATTTAGTGGTGTGTTGGAGTGTTTAACCGTTGTAAGTAAGCGCTTATGTATGTGAGCAAAAGAAAATTCATCATGAATTTGTATAACTTATTAATGTGAGTGACAGGTTCAGGAATGATGCTTTCAGGAGCGTCTATGCGAGGTCATCCTGAATTATGTCCCTCACGGGCCCTCATATAGAGCAGACGGTGTGCGATTACCGACTCAGAGTCAGTTTACCATCCCCCAGCTTTGCATTCTATATTGCAGCCGTGGCAATGGCAGTTGCTGGTCAGAGATCAGCCAGTTCAAGTCCTACTTTTCTCTCTGGGTGCAGGTTGAAGTCTCCGTGGCCCAGCCCCCCACTCTTGCCGTTTCCCACAGCTCCAGCTTTTGGCTTGTGTCCGATTCTGATTGGCCCGCTGGCTTCATGTGGGCGGAGCAAAGGCGTATCCAAGTGCTTTGTGATCTCACAATCAGCTGTTTTGTACGTTCTACATACTGATCTAAGGATCAGCTGTAGGCAGCAATAAATAGCAGGAGAAACGATAGCGGAGGCTCGAAAAGCTGCAGATGTTATGATCTGAAACACTGGTGTAATAATTTACACGAAGCTCTTCTTCTGAGAAGAAAGCCTTTTATTTTTATACGATGGTGTTTTAACTACCTCTCTTAAAGGCTATCTAAAGCTATGCTTTAAAAATTGTAGTTCCTACTGTGTGTGATCTCGTTTACAACTTGAATAATATTGCAAAGGCAGGTAAGCAGCTTTCTTTCTTGTTGTTTTTTCGTCGTACCCTCAGTTTAAACAAATGACGGATTTGAAGATGAATTGTCAATCGTCATTCTGGAAAAATTCCATCGCGTATAAGTCACCTTCTACCTGCACAACCTAAATCTTTCAATGTCGTGTGTGATTCAAAGCGTCTTATTAAGTGTTTTTGCGACGCCTTTTGCTCGGAAGATGACACCAATCTGCATTGTGCAGCCGCTGTTGTGCAACCTGCACCAATTGCTCGATGGCCGATGTTGATGTTTTTAGAGAGGCGGACATTTGAGGTTAAGGTTCCCAGTCAACATCGCTGTCATTTTCCTCTCTGCATTACTCTATTGTCAGAGTAGGTCGACGTCTTGTTGTGTGGGCGTCACTGATCAGCTTCGACTGTCATTGCTTTGACCCTTCAAATGGAGGGTTTACACGGATTATTCATCTGTAACCTGGATACTATAACCCATACCAAAGTCTGCCGCTAGCTGGCTCCGCATTCTGCCGTGGAGTTTTACTGCTTTTACATAACGACCAACGCGATAGTTTCACGTAACAGCACCGCACATTTAACGCTCATATATTAGATGGTGGTCGACAGGTAGAATAATGACGCTATGTTGAATGCAGTAGGACGCATTTCCTGTGGTTTCACGGCTACCGCATCCCACAATTTCCCTGCGTTTGCGCCTCAGACGCTTTTTTTTCCTTTTTTTGTTGCGATTTCGTGACGACATTGTGACGCCACACATCTTGTTTTCATCCCTGGCCACGCCCACCATATAACCCCACACCTACAGGCAAATGAGGCACTTTTCATCCGTAATACTGTACTGGGTACTGATAGGGAAGTCACTGTACAATTGAGTTTTTAAGACATTAGTCGTAAAATAGAAGTACAATGACTTTCCGAACGCCCTCTAGAACGAACTAGTGCCGCGGTGAGCAAACGTTTATGCTTAAGGGCCACATTTGATTTTTAAAGACAGATGGACCGTGTATAAATGAACACAAATAGTTAAAATGTATACTTGAAATAATGATTAATGAGAATATCAACATGATTTCTTAAAAAAAGAACAGTACTACCTTGATTTAAAAGTGACGTGTGAGTGCTGTAATGGCAGCAGTGAACTCCATTCAACTCACTTCACAATAAAAAGCAGTTGGGCAGATAGTGAACAAATCTTTTTTAAAAAGATTTGCTGCCAGCCGTTTATTGCCACTCCCAGGTGATATTAAACTTAACATAAACTGAATTACACATTGTGTGTATATATATATATATATATATATATATATATATATATATATATATATATATATATATATATATATATATATATATATATATATATATATATATATATAATATAAATAAATAAATTCCAAAACTGCCTCAGGAAAGTCTTCTAGATTAATGTTAACAAACAATGCACAATTTAATAGATGGGCTAACACCACTTATTATCATTGTATTTGCCAACCATCCAGCAACACTTCAGCAGATTATATAAATATAGTATACAGTGGACCCCCATGTTACTCGCGGTACATGTAATGAACATTTCAAGTCACACGCTAATTTTTTGGAAAGGAAATATGCCTCTAGTTATGTACATGCTTAGTTATGCCAATCGTGTCAACATGGATGAGCGGACGGATCAGAGCTGTGCTTCTCACACTATTTAACTATCATTGGCTCTGTGCTTAACTCATTGCGATAGTTGTGCCGTTTTTTTTTTTTTTAAACTCAATTAGATCTGTCACGTAGCAAGGTGGTGGTGGACCCCAAAAAGCAGGCAGGAGGAAGGAGCAGGGTGTACTTGACGAATTGTATTAAACATAGAGAAAACTAAATCCAAAACCAACAAAGTCCAAAGTATCAAACAAAAATCATGACTGAAGATAAAACATAACAGCAACCAAAACATGACTGAAACAAACCTGATTGCAGCAAACAAACATGACAGTAGCAAAGAGCAACAATGACCCGACCATGAGTGGTCGGGCTGGGAGTCCTTTTAAAGCACTAATTACCTAATGTCCAACTGGTGTGCAGCTGCAGGGGGAGCCCTACAGTGCCACCTGTTGGTCCCAAACCTAATCATGACACTTACCGTACACACCTGCACTCTTTATCAGCAGACTATTACATCATTGTTACACATTAAGCCAGGCATTATTCCTTGCCTCAGTAAATTCTACAGTGTTGATCTCATTTCCTTTTTATGTTTTGTAAATGTGTACTTTCTGTGTGTTGCTTAATGTCATTCACCACCCCCTCTTTTTGTATTCCTTACACTAGCATTCTTTTATTATCACATGTCCAAACCTGCCAGCATCATGAGATCCAACGCAAGATCTGAATCAAAACTTGAGTTTATACATTGATATATTTGCTTTGTTTTTACACAAGGAGGTAATAATTAACAAGTTATATTCTTAAATTCACAGCGGTGTTGAACAACTGAAATGTATGTGTTCTCGCTACATGACCAGTCAAAACGTTTTTGTTTGAGAAACCGTTTTAACTTTTGACTGGTATTGTGAAAGAGTGGCTAAATAATAGAAACAGCTCCCACTTGGATGCAGCGTTCTACATCATTCACTGCAAACCACAATAAACGTTTACAATTTCTTTGGTTGTGATCAAACGTGATACATCAGATTCATGATCAGGTTTAAATGTTGACACAATTCAATGGAACAACCTATCTAGTGTTTTACAACACAAATGTTGATGAGTACTTGATTTTATTGCAAAGTGACTAGATGATCAGTGCTGTGAGCTCATTAATATAAGGTACATACTGATTACCTCTGAACACAGGTCATTGTTAAGAGAAAAAAATGGAAAAAAAGGTTTACGCTTTCATTGGCATCGTTAAAATATGTAATTTAGGATTAAAAAGCAATCCAATGAGCACACTCTGAAGTCACTGTGCTCTTCACTCTTACCATTAGACACAAATCAGGTCCACACCATGATGACTGGGTTTTGTTTGGAGGGAATACAAAATGTTGACTTTCTAGCACTATTTGACATTGAACACCTTTCTGAAAATATGTATTGCCAGTGAAGAATACAATTTTGTAATGCCATTATCTGTTTGCTCTCTTTCAGGCCTTTGCTCCAAACCAAGTGAACCCTTACATTTGCACTACTGAGGCCCACGCTACCTTCATCCAAACCAAGATTCAGCAAAGGGCTCTGAGTCAAAGCAAAGTCAAATAATAATAATAATACACCGCTACAAGTCTTACGTGAAAACGAATACCATTCAAAGGCAGCTATAGCTTTTTATTTCTTATTATTTTTTGCGCATCAAGTCTTCAAACCTTAAGGCCAATCCGTCATGTTTCAACGTCTGAGCAACTTGCTGTTTGGGGAGGTAGAAGAAGTGGCAGCTGAGCTGAAGGGACCTAATCCCTGTGTGACAGAGGCCGACGAGGAAGGATGGATGCTTGTCAACCTGCCTGGTGAGTCATCTGTAGTTTGACTGCACAGTAGCTTTCGAGAGTTAAGTAACATAAGATGCCTCTTAAGTTGAAAAAACTTAGAGAAATTGACTTTAAGAGAGCATAAGCGCTGTCCCCACTTGTATTGAACATCATGCTTGGAGGCGAAGTAAAGGGTGTATGAAGTCAGGAATTGGATCTGGTACAGGCCCAGGAGGCAAACCGACTTGAGTTGTTTTCAGCCAGACAATGGAAAGATGCAATTCATTTTGAACATAAACCTCACTCCTCCTTGTTGATATCAATCAGGACAAAGTGGTTTAAAAAAAATAAAATGTCTGTCTTCAGATGCCACTCAAAAACAACAAAAACTAGGAGAACTCATTCAAAACCCAAGAGGGTCAACACAACTAATGATGTGACTCTTTTATGTTTTGTGTCTCCTTGCTCCCTCTTCTCCCCCCCCTCCCCCCGATTTTTTTGTACACACCCTTACATCCCCCATACTGGTATGCGTGCGCGTGCGTATGTGATGGCCAAAAATGATCCCTTCTACCTGCACGGCATTTGCATCAAATCCTCCCACCTCCAACTTATTGACGTTCCCATCCCTGATGTCATGCGTGCCCTGCGCTTAGACGAGTCTGGCTGCATGATGCCAGCCGACGCTGAGACACAAGCCCAATTTACTATTGCATATCCAATCTCAGACAGTAACCAATCAAACCTGGAAGATGCTCAAACACGGACTGAATCCCTAACTTCTATTCCCCGCTTACCAAACAAGCGACGGAGGACACGTATTGGCCTGGCGCAGGGGGCAATATTACCGACAGACCCCGCGGCTAGTCCGAACCCATCAAACACGGGTGTCACTACATTGTCAAGACGGGCCAGACTGTCCACAGCCTCCTCGACTTCTCAGTCGACTTCTCCCGCTGGGAGCGAGTGTGGGGGCAGCGGGGATAGCAGTAGGGCAGGCTCAGAGAGAGGCTGCATGGATGAGAGCTGGTTTGTCACCCCTCCCCCCTGTTTTACTGCAGAAGGAGCCACGGCGGAGGCGAGCCCCATGGAGGACCTGCTCATCGAGCACCCCAGCATGTCTGTGTATGTCTTGCCGAGCAACCTGTCCATGGTCTCCAATGGCAACCTCTCGGTGGTGGGCGAGGACAGCATCGTGAGCATGGCGAGTAGTGTGAGGTGAGGAATTCACGCCCCCCCCTTCCCATCCTTAGCACCATCATGAGCAACTCAACAATCACGTTGTCTCCCCTCCTGCAGCAGAGTGGCCGAGCCAGCTGCTCCTCCAGCCACCCACACCCCCGGGCCATTCAGGGTGAGTTTTGGACCTTATGTCCAGCCTAAGGTCGCCCATGTGGCCAGAGTCCAGCGCAGCAAAGCTCGCATGGAAAGGCGCCACCTGAGCCGCAACCGCATCCAACGCCAAAACCGTACCAGGGAGCAGATCCCCCGCCACGCAAGTCACGCTCGAAACACCTTCCTGCACCAGCCTAGCAAGCGTAACTTCTGCCACTAGACTCCCGAGAAACTGGGGGCCATCATCTACTCTGAGGGCATTAGCAGAGCATAGTCTACCTTCTACACCGACTTCTTTTCGAAACATAAATTCTGTCTAATTGAGTTTGTAATACACTTTAGACCAGGGGTCCCCAACCGCCGGTCCGCGGACCGGTACCGATCCGCAGGGCATTTGGTCCCAGGCCGCACAGAAAGAACTTGCCTTAATTCCGTTTTATTTATTTCGGAATACGAAAGATGTTTTATTTTGAAAAATTACCGGATTCTCCGTTACATCCGTCTGTGTCACACTTGACTCACGTCAAGCCACGCTTCTCCGTCACGTGACCGATTACGCTAAAAACAAAATGCTGGAGGTCGCAAAATGAGTTTAAAAAAACTGCTGGAGATCACAAATGACGGCGGCCTTACAAGTACGTTCGAGACAACTGGATTAAAGTTGCAGCTGAATACTCTGCGATCTCCACAATAGCACTCTTGCTATTTCCGACATCCTACCTGTGTGAGGTGGGGGGTTTCTGCAGCAACGGCGACTAAAACAAAACTACGAAGTAGACTGGACATAAACCACACACTTGAGGTGTCATTGTCTCCTATTACCCCGAGATGGGACCGTCTAGTTGCATAAAATCAAGCTCGGGGCTGTGGTGAGTCGTCATTTTCATGCACTTTGAATTTGCGTTGTATCGTATTTTGAAGGCATTAAACATTACCATAGCGATCAGTGTTGCGGCCAGATTAGACGCTCCTTGTGTTTATTAGATTTCGAAAACACCACAGTTTTCATGCAGCTCATACCATATTATTTTGTTGTATTAATCCGTCACATCTTAAATGCCGGTCCCTGAAAATATTGTCTGACATAAACCGGTCCGTGGGGCAAAAAAGGTTGGGGACCCCTGCTTTAGACTAATTGGATTCTTCCTATTTTGCAGTTAAGCCCTCAGAGTGGAACTGAATAGAATTTACCTATATTTTCTGCCGTGTCTAAAAAAAGCAACAAAATGTTCATAAAAGTTGAAGTCAATAAAAAGCTCTGTTCATTTTCTCTTTTTCAGTAAAACGTCTTGGACTCTTTCCCAAGGCATTTTTTTTTTCAACATTTAACATGAATGAACGATCTTCTCTGACTGAACAGAAAAGAAAATCGTGGGAACTTTGCGTGACTGCAACATAGCTAAACTTGATTCGCACAGAAAGCAGCTTGCATGAACATTTTAGTTTTGTCCAGAAAACAAAGGATGGATGGATATACCGTGTGTGATGATTGTGGAATGAAAAGCGCAATAAAATTTATTGCATATGCATTGGAGCAAACCAAATTTAACACGGGAACTGAACATTGTGTGATTCCTCACGTCGCACTTTGAGAGCGGTGAGCGCAAGTAGGCGATGGTGCGAGCATGAGAGCAAAACACACGAAAGAGTAAATGGAATGACGCAGCGACTTAGACGCAATGGCTGAGAGTAAGAAGAAAAGCAAAGCGTGAAGTGACCCACGACAGCGCCCCGTGTTGTAGAGCATTCAGAATTTAAATGTGTTGATGTTGGACAAATGTATCATACAAGTTAAGTTAGCTTTTTAATGGAAAAATATTTACAGGCTCATGATATTTTCAGTGAAATACTTTTGAGACAGACCTTGTCCGTGGGTCGCATGATATGATGAGATATAGTAAGTGTGGAGAGACCGATATTGATGGTACAACTCTTCAGTTTGTTTTGCTGGTTTTGCAGTCTGTGCATGGTTCCACTAATATCAATCTGTTCATGAAGACAAGATCAATGCATTAAAACTTGGCACATGGCATGATAATGACCATTCAATTGTGTGGCGAATGTGCCAGCAGAAGCAATGTGCCCAGCACACACCAGCCACAGTGTGCGCTGTGATTCTCCACTTTTACGAAACAAAAAAAAAGCAAGTGTGATAGTTTTCCTTATTTTATTTTATTTTTTTGCTTTAAGAAAACTAATCTAAAACTTGGATTAGGTCTTTTGAACATCACCACCCGCTGTTTGTTCCTGTCTGCTCACCAAACTCTTATCATTGTCCAACTAGAGGTTCAGCTTAATGATATGTATGAAACAATATTAAACAATGGTGCTGAAGTGTAAACTAATGTTTGTACATTATTGGAGACATGGATGTATGTTTGCACTGTCATTTTTGTGAGTCAAGAGTTTTAGTGGTGTGCTGTGTGCTTGTGTTTTTCTTTTGTGACCCTTTCATTTGTCCCCCCCACCCAAAAAAAAAACATTCGTTATGACAGTCCTTTATTATGCTTGTAAATATTCTAAGAACAATTTTTAGTGCTCTGTTGGATGTCAAAGCTCCTCGTGACCTGAGGTGAATGCTCTCTGCATCCCTTTGACGCTCCTTATCAAAATGGAAAAGGCTGCATCCTTGCCCCCCATTTGAGTCGCATCTTACTGAGGAGCACAATGAAAATCACACCAGGCTGAGAGTCGATGTTCCGTAGGCTTGCTTACACTGCCTCCCAGAAGGTCCGCTTGGACTTTTGAGAGGACGTTCACATGGCTGTAGTGCAATCTGTTTTGCTGTGTTAAAAAGAATTGGGGGCGAACCAGTGATTCATTCATTCTTTGGAAAGCGAATGGGAGTTTTTTTTTAAACCATTCAAGTAATTGTTTTTTTTAATCCCCAACCAAAATTGTTGTTTCATAAACTAATCTCATAAAAAAGTTTTATTAAAACATGTATTAATATATGATAGTCCCCCCCACCGCCCCCTGTTTACGATACAGTACGTGTGTTGTGCAGGGTATAGACATGAAATGACAACGCGCAACTGAATTATTGATGAGATCACAGATCTATGTGTGCAAGATTGTGGGTGGATGTATGCGCATGCATGTAAAATGCAAAGCTCAAGCCATGTGTCCTGCTTATTTTTATTTGTTTTGTTTCCACGTCTGTTGTCATGTAGGAAGAAAATGTGACCGGTGTGTTGTGTGTAAGCTTTGGAAAGTGTGCATTCAGAGTAAAAGACGGAGTGGTCATACAATGTGGCGAACTCTTTTACTGAGGGAAAATGCAGAGGTAAACGATGAGGCAGGATACCGTTTATATTTAAAGAAATCAAATTATCTGTCATATATGCTTGTATTTTTCTGTACAGTAATTAGAGCTAGGGTGTTTTAAAGGAACGTCTGGGGAGTTTCTGATGTTTATGTTGTGCCCTGAATGATGGCAGCTTACCAACACATGGGCTTTGGCCGATGTTACATCTCAAGTAGAACACACCTCCCCTTGAAAGAAATATTTAGACACACAAAATGTGGTGTATCTGATATCTATGGTTATTGTGCCTTTCACTTTTTTCTGCATGGTTTTTGTGCTTTCTTCCCCCCCTTATCCCTAAAGTGGACAGTTGTCCATGGACAGGCAAAACCTATGCAAAATGAACTAATGAATATTCCAGCATCTGTTCAGAAAATACAGGTACCCACCCACCAATCCACTCTTGAAACAATACAATAAATGCTCAGGTTAACGCCTGAATCCCGTGTCGTTATTTTCATGTGGGGGAGAGCCACAGTCATGAGTGCAATGACTGCAATGGGTAGGGAGGAAGAAAAGGAACAGCCATTTATTAGTATTCTAGTAGTGTACAAGTTATCTGTAGCGGTACAGTATATTAGGAATACCGTATACTGAAAAAAAATTAACAGATGCACAAAAAAGTCATATTTATAAGCAAACCAATTATTTTTGGCTGTCCATTAAAATTATTAAATTGTAATTATATATATATAGATATATATCTATATATCTATAGATAGATAGATAGATAGATAGATAGATAGATAGATAGATAGATAGATAGATAGATAGATAGATGGATAGATGGATGGATGGAGCGGCCCGGTGGTCGAGTGGTAGTGTGTCGACCTCACATTGCAGAGGTACCGGCTTTTCTGTGTGGAATTTGCATGTTCTGTCCATGCCTGCATGGTTTGTTTTCCCGGTCCTCCAGTTTCCTCCCACATTCCAAAAACATGCATGGCAGGCTGACTGAACACTCTAAATTGTCCCTAGGTGTGGGCGCGGATGGTTGTTCGTGTCTGTGCCCTGCGATTGGCTGGAAACCAGTTCAGGTTGTCCCCCGCCTACTGCCCAAAGACAGCTGGGATAGGCTCCAGCACCCCCCCTATCCCCCCACGCGACCCTTGTGAGGATAAAGCTGATCAGAAAATGGATGGATGGACTATGATGTTTCGCCAATTTGGTGTAGGGTTTTCTTATTTGTGTGAAGAGTTTTGTAAAAATAACCAACACAGTAAAAATAATAATAATAATAAACACGTGCTTAAAACAGAACAAACTGGAACTTCTCACTTGCTCTTTCTGAAGCAATTCCTCGGCTTTCCCTGACATTTTTAATGGTTTAAAAAGGGTGCAGTACAACGCTGACCTCTTCTGGTACGTTAATGTCATGCCGACCTAACGAGAGGGATCATCGATCTGATTGACTGACTGTGCCTCTCGTCCAAAAAGTGAGGAGTCTGATCTAATGAGAATCGCGTGATGCAACATTCGTGGGCATCGGCACTATTTGGGCCATTTCAGAATTGGCATTTTACGTCCCACTTATCAAATTTTAAATAATACGTGTACAAAATACTCAAATATGCAGTTTCTGAGTAAATTTACTTGTCCTGAAACCGAACCTTTAAAAACTATTCAAAAAGAAGGCTTGAAAATAGTTCTGAAAACATCAAATAAGTCTGGAGTACCCCCTAAAATGCCGATTTCTCTTGGCCTACCCACAATGACCGAATTAAATCTCAAATAAAATAGTTAAAAGGAATTGTAAATGTCTTTTTTAATATATTATTTATTTTCTGACTCTTGTAACTGTGGAAGATTTGTGTTAATAAATAATACAGATTTTTAAATGATAATAATTATTCATGGGCGAGGCCCGGTGATCCAGTGGTTCGCACGTCGACCTCACAGTGCGGAGGTCGTGGGTTCGATCCAGGCTCCGGCCTTCCTGTGTGGAGTTCGCATGTTCTCACCGGGCCGGCGTGGGTTTTCTCCGGTTTCCTCCCACATTCCAAAAACATGCATGGCAGGCTGATTGAACACTCAAAATTATCCCGGGTGTTTATTGTGAGCGTGGATGGTTGTTCGTCTGTGTGTGCCCTGCGATTGACTGGCAACCGGTTCAGGGTGTCCCCTGCCTACCCTCGGAGACAGCTGGAATAGGCTCCAGCACCCCCCGCGACCCTTGTGAGGATAAGCGGATCAGAAAATGGATGGATGGATAATTATTCATGAAACGTGTGTCCCACAACGTGCACTAACCCCTGTTATCTGAACCTTTTTAGCAAGGAAGAGGAAAGTAGTGAGTTTTGAGACGACCTCTGTCAGCGTTTCCGGAAGGTTCCGGACAGAATTGGACTCAAGAAACATGAACTTGGACAGAATTGACAAAAAAGGTTTATTTACAAAAAGGTCGCAAGACCGACAAAGTACAACAAAGGACACTGCTACAACACCTGGAAACCGAGAAAACCAAAAATTCTTGCAAAAGGCAGGAAAAAAAATACGAATGGAAATAGCTTATCAATAAATGGACAAGAAACCCGAAAAGCATATCATACAAAATCATGACGAACATTTACAACAAAAACTACTTACAGAGGTAAGTACAAAAAAACAAAACAACACCCCCCCTAAAAAAAAACAAAAACAAAAACAAAACAAACAAACAAACAACAAGCAACGTGGAACATCTAGATTCTAGACAGAGTTGTGAGCAAGGCAAATATTCGACAGAGATGCAACCTGTAAATCCTTAAATACAGTGTACTTGGTTGATTATCATTGGCAGCAGGCGTGCAAGATGGAGGGAAGGCACTCCTCTGCCACCTGCTGGAGACATACAAAAACAGAACCATGACAATGACATGATGTGGAGCGCACAAAAAAAGGATGGATACAAATTAGCAGGTTGAGGTAAATGTTAAAATGAATAAGATAGACTAGATATATATATTTTTTAAACAAAGCCAGGCAAAAGTTAGCGTCCTACCAGAGTCGAGCAGTACCTTGCCAGCTAGCTCCATTCGTGAAGCGGCATCGACCTTTCCCACGGATTCTGCTTCTACTGGAGGTCAAAGGAGACGTCCAATCCACCACAGCCTCAGATGACGAATTTGTCAGTTTCGGCTGTGCCGACCTGTGCACCTATTACAGGGACTGTTCCGTGCACACATCAAGGATTCTAGAATTTTATTCTGCCTCCCGATGACAATGTAACATTTTGGTCCCAGGACTTCTCTGCTCAGAAGAGTCATTTATTATTACAACACTGTCAACTACATTTCGTTTGGATGTGAACAGTTAAAACTAACACTGGGGAGTGTGGACGCAGATATTTAATTCACTATTGTTTAGAATTAACACCAGCAGATTTGCAGTGCATTCTATGCACATATTTTCAGCAATTATCTTAAAACATAAACATGAAACAAATCTCTCAAATCAGGTTCCAGGATTTTTAGACCATAGTCGGGGGTTTAGGCTTCTTAAACATCCCGTAGTGAATTCAGAGATTTGTTATTCAATTTAAACAGTTGCACAAACACACCAAATGAGTAAATAGTATTTCTGACATAAACATTCTACAAAAATGTTGGGCCACTTAAAGTGCTTACGTGGTTGATGATGGCCCAACATTTTTGTTTCACAGAACAACCATGGTCAACATGAGAAAGCCACGAACACTGCGGACGCGTACAGAAAGGGGGTTAAAAGTGGAAGTGATGAAAATGACAAGCACGCGCGCGGCATGACCACGCACACACGGCTCGGATGTCATCCGCAGTAAAAAATAGCGCCCAGGAGCTGGTTGCCACGCGACCCTTCCTGAATGGACCGACTAAAAGTAACTACGAACGTACACGCCTCCTTGACTTCCTCTCATCTCGTGCTGAGCTTGTAGAAGCCTCCTCTACGTGCGCTCACCCTGAGTTCAGTTCAATTGGTAAGGCAGTGCGTGTGCCCAACCACGCATCCTCCTCTCCCTTCTCTCCCGGAACATCGTGTTCTTTGTGCGGGCACAATGACGGCCAAGCATCGGAAGGGGAAAAGCAACCACAAACACGAAGAGGACCACGACAAAAGTGAAATTCCCGACTCCGAAGTTCGAACAGGAGGGAATAGCTACACGCTTGTGTTGTTTGCATGTCTCGTCGTTGTCATCGGCGGTGCAACGGGAGCATGGTTCTGCTACCAGCAGCACCAAACTTTGACCCACTTGACAGACGCCGTAACGGGAATGCAGATGAAAGTGGTGAAGCTCCAGGCGTCACAGGAGACCATGCGACAGACAAGTGACAAGGTAAGAACTTTAGAGTCCGTGCTGCAACGCCAAGGAGTGATTTTCTTGCCTCCCACCTCCACCCGGCGAGGTTGCAGTGCACGCTGCCTCTTGCAAGCAGGTCAGATTTGTCATGACCCGCTGACTTGATCTATAACTACAGTGTATAGCAGTAGGTACTATATATTTATACCCTCTTATGGGATGTGTCCTAGCTCACATGGGGTGGCTCCAAAGCCTGCAGTTGATATAAATAATATTAATAATACACAAACTGGATCCGTAATATGCCATGGCTAAATTTAGTTCGTGGTTTAAATGATACCGGAACACAAGGCCAGACACTGTTTACTTGTCACCTCTGGAAGGGTAACCAGCAAGAATTGAACGGAGATTTTTTTTTCAGCCAAGGCTCAATACGAATTATGTGTTTGTGTGTGTTCTGTTCACTTTGTAAGTAGAATTAGAATTTGAATATAGAGTGTCATTGTAGAGTGTACACTGAAATAGCAATACATTATAATTAATAATGACAATATATTGGTCTGAATCTATGCTATAGTCAATAATCAAAAGTAATTGCGGCTCATGTCGCAATCACATCACGGTGTGCACCTTAATGTCACCATTTGCACCGAATCAAAGGGTTCTCTTAATAAAGATTTGAACGCTAAGCATTGGACAAATTGCAGATCATTGTTCAAACAATTTACAGCTCAGGCGACATGGTAGGGGCAAAATTAACCTCAACAGTAATGTCCTTGCAAGTTCTCTTAGCTTCATTGGATTCCATACTGGTTTGGAATAAGAAGCAGTCAGCAAGATCCAGCCCAGAATTACTTGCAGTCTCAAGTGGCTCAACATGTTTGTTGCACTTCTCGTTGCAGGTACATATTTCAGATGATGTAGAAAGTCGCGTCAATGCTCTGGAAGAGTCATACATGTTGGCCCAGAAGCAGGTGGATGAGGCCTTAGCTACCGCAGAGCATTTCAAAACGTCGGATCTGCCCGCTCAGGTGCTATCACTCCACACGGAGATGAAATCCCGTCTCGCAGAGATTCAGCGGACCACTGTGTCTGTGGAGCAGCTGAGCCAGCTTCAGGGGAAGAATGAGAAGTTTGAGGAAGTCGGACTTCAGGTCGAGGGCCTCGTTACGTTGAGCACCGACTTATCAAAGCAAGTCCAAGCCATAATGGGGCGCCTAGAAGAAGCAGAAGCCATGCTGAATGTTGTTGCTACTCTGAGGGATAAACTGAAGCAGCAGACTGCACAGCTGATGGGCCTGGAGGTGCAGCTGAAGTCGTACCAGACAGAGATGGTGACCATCAGGTTGGAGAAAGCAGCTTTTTGTGCTGGGCGGGAATAACTCCTGTCCTCTGACCCATAACATTATGTTTGCTTTGTCAAAGCCCTGCTGGCTACGGCTCTGTGTTGCTCCAAGTCGCTGTTGGTAGGCCTCATGATCATTTTGCAAGAATTCACCAACCTATAAAAACGCTCAGGCTGAATATTTGCTAAACATGTTTCAGCATGCATCATCTGAAAGTTCCAATGCTTTTTAGCGTTTATGCTCACTAAGCATTCTGCAGAAGTAAAAACAATAAAAAAAAACATTCTCATTCTTTGTCCTCAGAGAATGGCTGCCGAATGAGCGCTCCAAGCAGCTCACACAGGACATGGAGGAACAGATCAGTGCACTTCAAATGAAAGTTCGGCAACAGAACTCAGCCAGCAGCCGCCTGCACGCAGAACTCAGAGCTCAGCTGGACAACTTACAGTGGCAGGTTACACAGGTAATAGTAAAGAAACCAACCAGAATCATTCTTGGGGTTTATTCAGTGGGTGAACGCAGTACGATGGCTGAATGTATTGTATTTTTTCGGTCTATAAGTCACACTTTTTTGATTGTTTGGCTGGTGCTACAACTTCAACTCAGATGCGATCTGTATATGAGCGCATGGACTGGCACCCAAATTGCCCGATTTCTGATTGTATTGACTTTTTGTGTTTAACCACCACCGTCATCAAAAGTATTTGTCCACTGCTAAAAGACAGAAGTAGTCATGCATTACTGCCTGTGGCCAACTTCTTTATTGCATGCTAAAAATGTAGACAAAGAAATGCAAGCAGAAGAACGAGAAGAACTGTTGTAGTTGTAGTTGTGGCAACTATTGTGGAACATAACTCTGCTACCGCCACTAGTATGCGGCATCCGCCACAACGATTTACTATCTACAGCTCTAAAAGGCACAATAACCGACCAGAATTCTACCTTTGACCACAATGCGACATCACATTCTAGTTATGGTAAGCCGTTTTAAACTAAAAAGAAAAACCTTTACATAATTAGAAGCGAAAATTTCATCCAATCAGAATTCGTTCGCTGCAGTCGCCAGGGGTGCCTTTGGAAATTCACCTCGACGCCCAGACACCACTCTGAGAGTGCATGTGTTCAGAAAAGCACAGTGCGCTCACTTCCTATTCATTTCTGGATGCAACCTAGGTTAGAAAGCAATCAGCAGCTCATACTTGAACTGTTTCCATCTGGGCTGTCTGATGCACTTCCCTCAGGCAGTCCTTTTTGGGGACTTTCTGAATGTTACGGTTCCGGAAGGGTCCAAAACAGAAACAGACTCTCAAAACGTGGACTCAGATGGAATTGAACAAAAAAGGTTTTATTAAAACAAAAACGCAAGACCGACAAAGTACAACAAAGGACACTGGTTACAATAACCGGGGAAAAACAAAACGAAGCAAGAAAATAGCCAAAACACAAAGGAAACAAAAATAAGACTAAGTTGAGCAACAAGAATACTTACTATGATGATCGAAAGAACGAGGCGAGAAAATACATGGAGTGACTCGTGAGATTGTCGAGAAAATTCAACACTTGTCGACAAAGTCATGAGCAAGGTGAGGAATAATCCGACAACGGCTTGACAGTCCTTAAATACATGGCAATTGATAAGAATTTTGGCAGCAGGTGTGCACACTGAAGGGAGGGCCCTTGACTGCCACCTGCTGGTAACACACATGAACAGGATCATGACACTGAATAGCTGAACGGCATATTTGAACAACGCTCTGAGTTTCTGAATAGTGGGAGTGAAGTAGGGGCATGCTCAGAGAATATTTCCAATCACACCCAGGATGAGGGAGCAGGAATTTTGGGGACGAGTCTGAGCGCTATCATTTTTGGACTAGTTTTTTTTTTAATATAAATTTCTCACAAAAACCTTATTTATAATCCAGCGCAACATATAGTCCAAAAAATACCATAGCTCTGATTTTAAAGCCATTTTGTTTTATGAAAATAGATATACAGTATATATTTTAATATACAGTATACTGTACATTAAAGGTTTTCTTATAAATAAATAAATATATATATATATATATATATATATATATATATATATATATATATATATATATATATATATATATATATATATATATATATATATATATATATAAAATATATATATATATAATATATATAATATAAATAAATAAATTTCATTCAGGGTGGTGTGGCCTGGTGGTCGACTGGTTAGCGCTTAGGCTTCACAGTGCAGAGGTGCAACGTTCAATTCCGGCCTTCCTGTGTGGAGTTTGCATGTTCTCCCCGTGCTCACGTGGGTTTTCTCCGGATACTCCGGTTTCCTCCCACATTCCAAAAATATTTGTGGCATGTTAATGGAACACTGAAAATTGTCCCTAGGTGTGAATGTGAGCGGTTGTTCATCTATGTGTTCCCTGTGATTGGCTGGCAACCAGTTCAGGGTGTCCCCCGCCTACTGCCTGAAGACAGTTGAGATAACGCTATATGAATAAAGATATATTGGTTTCAGGTGTCTTGGCCACTGGGTTCAGATGTTGTGGTCAAAAGACGTTTTTTTTTTTTTTTTTTTTTAATGGGAGAATGCGTGTATGGGAGAATATGGGCCTCACTGCACATCATTTATTTTGTCTCTTTAAAGATGATAGGAGGTGCTGAAACTGTACTAGAGCCCATGAATGAAGCTGAGGGAGAACCATCTCCTTTTGTTGAGGAAGAAGGTCGAGCTACAGAGGAGGAAGCAAACCTTGTAGCAGCAGATTCTGACTCAGATGAGCAGGCGCAAGAAGCTTCAGATGACGAGACTTACACTGAACAGACGGAAGAACCGCTTCCCTCTCCAGAAACTGCAGAAACCGATGCAACGCACACAGAAAGGGAGGAGCCAAATTTGGAGGAGATTCTGAGTGATGAAGAGGAATTCCTCGATGAGTTACTGCTTGATGAGGCTCACGATGACAATGTTGAGAGCCGAGGAGATGCTGAACAAGTTGAATCAGAAGAAGAGGAGATTGGCGATGAAGTGGAACTGTAGGATGAATGCATCAGAAGGCAATGTTTGTGAGGCAGTAAGAGAAGCAAATTCTAATAACCTTGTACAGTAGTCGAATTGATTTATTGCACCATCACATCGCTGCTAATATTTGCCACTTTGTTTTTTGTGTCACCAGACGGGAAGAACGTCTTCCATCAGCAGTGAAAGTATGGCAAATATACAGGCGTCAGTGCTTGCTGTGTGTGCTGCATGCATCAGGTGACACGGGTGCTCTTTGAAAGACGGCTTGTTGATAATTCAGCCACTGTACTGATGTCAATTACAAGATTTCAGATTTATCAGTCAATAACCTCACAACCTCCAAAGCACTTTTTCCTCCAAACTCTTTCCGTCTTAGTGTAGATTTTCACTTCTTCCAAAATCTGGGTTGGGCACTTCATGACAAAATAAATGAAGAACTGTAAATAAGTGTTCACTGTAAGCCATCGTGACATGGTTTCCTTGTTGCCATGTCTGCTTTGTGAGTGTGAGAGGAGAACAAAAATATGAAAGAACAATATTCAGCTGTAGAGTTTGGAAAAAAAACTATAGGAATGGCTGTGACATAATTGGCTTCGATCATTAATTGTTATTGTTGGCAGGATTTTGACACTATTTGCAACACAACCGCCACCAATTTAAGTGAGTGTTTGTTCCAAGTTCATTCAAATTTGAACAAAATTGTTTTAGGTGACACCAAACAAACAAACAAACAAACAAACAAACAAACAAACAGACAAAAAAAGAATATTTTTGTGCATTAAGATACAAATTAAGATGTGTGTTGCTTGCACACTGTAAGTGCATAACTAATGTACATACGTAATTTACATAAAATTGATCTGCAGACCACCTGAAAGAGACACTGCAGTTAGTTATGGTTGTATTTACTACTGTCATCTGGATCGTCTGTGATTAAGAAATTTGCAAACAAGCAACCTGCAATGATTGTGGTTGAGCTCATCTGGTCCACTGAGGAAATGAATAAATATCGGAACCAAGCCTGATTGATGCGAGGTTCAGCTAGAGCCAGATTTGGCATAAACAGCATAAAAAAAAATACTTGCTCACGGAATGTATGTACCTGATCATAGCACCAACTCATCACATCACATGACAATCTGGGTGACTGGACGGTAAAACAGGGATGCGAACCATTAAAAAAAAAAAAAAAAGAAAAAGAAAAAGAAAAAAAAGACAAGAACTATGCAATTCAAGAGAAGCTGTGATTTTTGGTAAACATTCTGAAACAAGGGGCGGCCCGGTAGTCCAGTGGTTAGCACGTCGACTTCACAGTGGAGAGGTACCGGGTTCGATTCCAGCTCCGGCCTCCCTGTGTGGAGTTTGCATGTTCTCCCCGGGCCTGCGTGGGTTTTCTCCGGGTGCTCCGGTTTCCTCCCACA